>WPIO01000005.1:1335000-1462500 GCA_009760855.2 Cristatella mucedo
TGCAGACTCGCTAACAAGACAGTTCTTTAGAAAGCAATGAATTACCCGAGGTTGTTCGGCCGTTTGCTACACTAAAACATGCACACACGTGCACACGCACAAGTCACCCGTGTTCAGACGCGCCCACAAACATTTTCTCTCTCTCTCACACACACACACACACACAAACATTCACACACACACACACACACACACACACACACACACACACACACACACACACACACACATCAGACACATACACACATATTGTTGTATATACGAGCCCATACAAATAAATATTTGCTTACACATATACGTTATACACAAGTGAGTGGTTTGTGTGTGTGTGTGTGTGTGTGTGTGTGTGTGTGTGTGTGTGTGTGTGTGTGTGTGTGTGTGTGTGTGTGTGAGTGTGTGTGTGTGAGTGTGTGTTGTGCATCTGGGCCAAGAAGTGCTGATAGCCTGACCTGGCGCCGATCCAAACGGGAGTTTCGCGGCAAGTTCAAGGTTTAGCCCCTCGTTCTAGGGCTAGTGGGCTTGTCCTATTGCCAGGGTTTGTCACTGGCCGCAATCAGCTGTTGGCTGCGGTTTAATGTCAGTGCTGGCGTAATTATTTTAATCGCGGTCAGGCGTAGGAGTCCTTAAAGGAAGGGGCAGGGCTCGATGGTAGTACCCGTGCCTCTGTTCACGTTGGTTCTCAAGACTTGCTCTCTACTCGGGGATACTCGGCTAGCTATCGGTGCCCTCTTCTCCCAAAGGCCTCTGCCATGCAGCTGCTGCCGTCTGGTTCCGATGGGCAGACAGCTAGCTGCTGCTGTTGCTGCTAACTGCTGTCACTTTGCACGGGAGCCACGGGGGAAGACTCCCATGGCTCTCATGTGCCTCCTGTGGAATCGATCGGCCTCAGCCGGCCTTGTAGGAGCCGAGTGAACTTTCGACTCCAGGCGCATCGGCTTACCTACCTTTTTTGAATTTTTCCATCTGGAAAAGTCATCGTCGTCACCAGACTCGACGACACGGCCAGCCGTGGCATAGATCCGGCTTACCTAGTTTGACTACTGTTATGCCACAGGAGCTAGTGCCCTGAGGTATCAGGAACAATGGCCTCGCCTCAGTCTCTTTCTCTCACTCAAAGACTGCTGTCGAGAGATGCTATTACCCTGTAGGTCTTATACTGGGAACTCACAGCCACCATTTGGACACAACGGTAAAACATTTTGTCCTGCTGCAGATTATGGCACTTCATTTCCTTTGCTGGTTCTTCTGTGCAACTTGCTTCCTTGACAGCTAGTGGCTAGTGGCTAGACAGCTAGTGGCCGAGGCTTCGACGGCTTCGAGTCCTCCGAGTCTACGTCTTTCTCCACCTCCTCTCCACCCTCTGGTGCACTATCAGCCGATGCCACTGTGCCCTGCATCTTCCGGCTGGCAGCGCTGCAGCAGCCGGATGCTGCAACCTGGGGCAGCCGGTGTGCGGTACGGTCTTGTTTATGGTCCTCGAAGCCTGATGCAAACGCAATCGAAGGGTGAGATTGCCAAGGTGCCGCCGAAAGCTGGGCACCAGCCATTTTCTAAGAGCTAGTTTGCTACAGCATTGGAGCACACTGCTGCTAGTGCCCGAATTCCGTTTACACTACTGCTTTAATAGCCGTAGCATGGCATCGTGAGTGAGACTTTCACGAGCAAACGAACGATGCACAAGTTACCCGTTGCTAGAGATGCAAAGTGAGCAACCCAGGCTTGCACTTAGCAGCTTGTAGCTGGTAGATAGGCGCTTAGCATTTTGAAGGACTCGCCGTCCACTAGTGCTCAGCACAAAAAAAGCAAATGTGGCAAGTCGTCGGCAGTAACTACTACTTGCTGATGCCATTCGTCGCTTAATGACAGCAGGAAGAATTATCTGGTTGTATCGTCAGTGGCTAGCATCCGTGGCAAACGTAGCATTATTAAATAATAATATTAATGATATTTAGACATTTGTTTATGGGTATTTCAACTGGACGCGATCGGACGATGACCTGGGCGTTTTTTCCAGTAAATAGATTAGCTTTACAGACAACACTTGCCCATCCATGATGTTCATCCGTCCCAGCTTGCTCTCGGTTCATATGATGGCCTGTCAGCTCTGGCTGGTGGAGCCCTCGACTTCTGACACTGACTTCTAGCATGCCTACAGACTCTGGTCGTATGCTAGGGTTTTTTGCATTATTTTCATAACTACCGTCTAGTTTTTTGATCTTTTCTTTCTGAATGTGTCATGCTTGTAAACTTGTCAAAGGAAGCTTGGTCTCACGATTCAAATCAATAAATTCAAGTGCAGTGATCGTTCTGCTTTGTTTGCTACGATGGCGGGCCTGCTGCACTCCCAGCGTGAGGGCATACAGTAGCCAGCCAGTAAAGCCCCGGGAGCCTAGGCTAAACGGGGACCTCGCCGGGGCAGCGACCGAAATATATATATATAATATATATATATATATATCTATATTTATAATATATATATATATATATATATATATACATACATATCTAAGGAGAAGGCAAAGCCTTCTATTTTTAACATATATATATATATATATATATTAAATATATAAACACAAACATATACATATACATATATAAATCATTTGTATAGCAACCTAAGTGAACTCTAACTCTAAGTGAACTCTTGATCTCTATTCACAGATATCACGGGGCTCCTTGGCGATATTGTGATTTTCTCCTACATCCAAGAGGTTTAGTCCGAATTGAGTCACACTTCCCCCGAATTTTTAAAAGACTGTTTGCACCCACCGCTAAGGCGATGCATGTATTATCAGCCATCGCGGCTTGCCGCCAAGGACACTGCCACAACTGTTCTCCTGGTTTTCCCCGTGGGTTGCCCGGACTCGCTCGTGAAGTTTTACCGCACCGACGGCTCTCCAGACCCGGACCGAGGTGGCCGCGAAATGGTTGCGGTTTGGCATCGAATTTGCAAACGTACGCATTCGCATACTCGCATACCGCTCACCGGGATTCGGCAATCGTGCACGATACGTGAAAATTTAAAGCCGAGGATTAGAAGCCATGCGTTGAATGTCGAATGGAGGAACAGTCACGAGTAGCTCAGTCGGTTGGAGCACTGGATGAGTAAACCTGAGGTTGTGGGAGCTTAGCCAGTTCGAGGTTAAATTATTTTTCATCGTTCAGTTTTTCGACGGACGGCCTCCAATCGATCCGAATTTTGAAATGGCACTGTGGATAAAGCTGTACGAAACACTTCACCCTCTTCGAGTGGGTGTCAAGTCCACATCGCCTGCTGTTCAAGCAGGTTGCTTGTCACCTGGGCTACCGAGAGGACCACGACCGCCTTGCAAAAAGCTGAGCCTGACGGCGTGACATCGGGAAGACATCACATATCTTGCACGACTCTTAGCCGCCCATGCATTATGCTGCTGCTGCCTGGCACTTGTCTGACCCTTTGCCATTTGCTGCTAACACCGCTGGCTGCCGCTAAAGATTTATTGGCTGGAAGAGGAGGGGATGAGGAGGTGTGAGGACGAGAAAGAGAAGAAAGACACGGACGAGGAGGGAGAAGATGAAGATGAGGAGGACAAGGAAGGGGAGAAGGAGGAGAAAGAGGAGGAGGAGGATGAGCAGGAGGGCTTTACAATATTAATTTCGTACTGTATGAATCCACCTGAGAGGTTCAGCAACTTTCACTCATCGCGGGCTTCGAGGCAGCAGACGTCGAGCTCGAAACAAGCAGGCACCGATCGGTGTTCCCTCAGCGAGCTTTGGATGCCTGGCACTTCAGCTTCGTTCGGCAGGAGTAGTCTTCGGATGTGGTGAGCGCTTAACACATATCGGTCTATCATTGGACAACGGTGTTCCAACTATCTCCACTTTCCTTCTCGTGTGGAGCAAAAGTGTGGCAACAGCACTGGAGGAAAAAGCGTGGCAGCAGCACCCAGCTCAGTCTGTTAGCACATTATTAGCTGATCTGACAGCCTCATTTGTATAGCAGCAGAATAGCCTTGACGGCTATCACCACCGCTTGCAGTTGGCAATAAGGAATCACCAAACTGAAGGATTCAAACCCACGACTTCGGTCGTGAAGAGAGAGCACACGACCTCCTTGGCTATAGCGGTCTATGATACATCCAGGCACATCATCCACGATCAGGTGCCCGGCTTCCTAGCTGTCGACCTACTTCAGCTCAGATGACGTGCTGCAGCATTCATCGGTCAGCCAATGAATAATAAGTAGCTACACTACTGAACAGTCAGTAGGATCTATATACAGCACTTAACACCCCACAGGCACGTCGTGGAGCTAGAAAGGAAGAATACAGTGTCATATGCTGTGGGGAGTCGAACATACCGCAGTCATGGCCAGTGGATTGATTACACGGTAACCAGCAGGCCTAGCAAGCCCGTGCTATATGGGGGCATGGTCTCATCAGTTCGAGCCCCAGGCACCCAGCCCAGGCCACCGAGCATGCTATCTAAGCAGGCCGAGCATGCAAGAGTCTGCGAGAGAAAGGAATCTCGAGAAACTGCCGAGAGAATCTGCGATTCAATGCTAACCTAAATAAGTACCTTTTGAACCTCATGCGAATGCTAGCAAAGCTTAACATTTGGATGACTTGAGTTTTTTTTACACGCATCTATTTAATACCATCTACGTTCATCCAACCGACACATTCTCAGGAAGCAGACATGTATAACTGAAAGCAAGCAGCACTGAGGGCATCAGGCAGTCACAACAGTCAAACCTGGCGGCCCTTGTATGAAGGCCTGCACAGTCGAATTCTACTTGAAAGCAAGCTGGCGTCTGGTCAGCAGGTGCGCCCTGGGCTGTTCGCAGAAAAGCCAGTTCACGTAGTGCATGTTGGATCAGGAGCAGGTGCACGAATAGCCCCCTCTTGAGAGGATGGGTGTCTTACTATCACGGTGCCTGTGTGAAGCTGCAATCCATCCCTAGCTAGTCGATGCTGAGCACAGCAGCAGCAAATGAGCCAGAGAGAGAACACCAGAGGAAGTACAGGAAAGGTGAGCCTCAAGTGCGAGGCATTTTTCTTACCTATCATTGATGAATTGTGATAGCCTGACTGAACGAGTGATGTCGCACAAGTAGCTGCTTGTGCTGAGACATAAGAACGAGCCAAGTGCTGGATGGCAAGTAATCCTCAGTTTGTTGACAAAACGGACAGCAGAAAGCCTAGGGCTAGCTGCAGGCTATCAGCCTAACCCAGTCGGAATACCTATTTGGCTGTGCTTCTGGGCTTATGCCCAGTCTAATGGTAACATCTGGCAGCTCACCAAATGCAAATCCTCAGCAGCAGTCAACAGTGGCTGGTTTGCCGAAAAGCTCTTGTCGATCGCCAGCAAAAGGGTTGAGCGATTCCCAGAAAAGCGCATAACTGTTCTCTTTAATTTAGGAATAATCTGCACGGGATGCTCTGTAACCAGTCAAAGCAATGGCATCTGGCCTTGCTGACCTTTGACCTCAGCGTTAGCTCATGATCAGTCGGCTGCCCTGCAGTTAACAGGCCAGTATAGCCAAGACATTGCCCTGGCAGTCCCCATGGCAGCCACTGAATGGAAAAGCCGTTAAAAGGAAATAGCTGTAGCCTAGTAGCAGCAGCAGGACCAGCAGCATCACCAGCACCAGTAGCAGCAGCAGCAGCTCCAGAACCAGCACCAGTAGCAGAAGCAGAGCTAAGATTTTCAGCTAGGGGGCAAGACTCGCACGATTATCATGTAGGAGGCAAGACCCACAAGTAATGAAAAGTGTTGTGAACAATCACAAAGTTTGTTCGCAATAATAAAAATTATAATACATTTGTAAAGCACCTTCAGAGTACTCAATCTCTTTCTAGGCACTTTCCATTTGCCGCAAAGGAAGCATGATCGAATGGTCAGTGGTCGATTCGTACTGGTAGTTTGTCAGTCGAGGTATAAGTATAGGAGATGGCCCAGGTCGCCGACCTGCTCTAACGGGAATATGCCCCCCATCTATGGAGAATGTTCTTTCTGCCCAGCCCTCGGCTTCACCTCTGAGCAGCAGAATCTTGATATCTTATTGCCCATTTCTTCCACTGTGGCTGCTACTAGACCTTATAGTACACACGCACACATGCAGTTATAAGAAACAGACAAGCTTGGTAAGCTTGCCTGTTTGTAGGCAAACGTCCCGGAGGTTTGTTGTCTTCAATTATAGATACATTTCGCAAAATTTATCAACGTGAAATGAGAAATGAACTAGCAGGTTTATGTCTAAGTAGAACTGAACTCACATTTTAAATTTCATGTTGATTTGTAAAGTATTGACAGGTTTTGGATTTTCAAGGCTCAAAGCTTTACTCTAAATTTAAGCTCTATACAAGTCACGATCGTGTGGTTAACAAAGTGTAAGCATGTACATCGATCAACCAGGGTTCAGCAAGGTGGGACACAAGTCGCATACAATACAGAAGTAGGTAAATTTGCTATTTGTAGGAATGTTGCTTTCTGTTTACTTCCGAGTTAGACATAGTTTTTATAATAATTCTATCTTTCATTTGCAAATCGCTAAAACTTGCGATCCCGTTTCTAACACGTCTGTCTTTTGAAAGGTACCTTAAACAAATGCTCGATTGTTGGACCGATTTTCTCAGTATTTCTTGATATTATTCCTTAACAACTATTTAAATGAGTCCCTGTCATTTAGAAAATTCTCTTTGGTGTATTACCATTTGCATATGACTGTAACTATTAACTATGAAGGAAGGTTACTTTTAGTTTCAGCTCGACATTTCTTCTCCGAACAAGTCTCTTTAATGCATGCTTATCTCAATTCAACTTCATCTGGCTCATTTGCTCTAAGCATTCACGCGGTATAGCACCAAAGCGCTCAGGTATATCACATACAATATCAATACAAGCGAACTGTCCTACATCTCTCTTTCTCCCTCTCTCTCTCTCCTCCCTCACCCTCACCCATGCTTTCTGTGTCTCTGCGTCTGTCTGTCTATCTCCGTCTGTCCCCCTCTCTGTCTCTCTCTGTCTCTCTGTCTCTGTCTCTCCGTCTCTCTGTCTGTCTGTCTGTCTGTCTGTCTGTCTGTCTGTCTGTCTGTCTCTCTCTCTCTCTCTCTCTCTCTCTCTCTCTCTCTCTCTCTCTCTCTCTCTCTCTCTCTCTCTCTCTCTCTCTCTCTCTCTCTCTCTCTCTCTCTCTCTCTCTCTCTCTCTCTCTCTCTCTCTCTAATGCACACTCTCTCACGCACATTCTCTTCCATTCACCTTGTTTGGCCACACTTCACTGCCCCCTCTTGTCTCTGACTGCCTTTCAGGAATGGCTGGATTTTAATGTTTTCACTATTCTAACTTAGCAGCTATTCAGGTGAATTTACTTAGATCACAGTTCAATAGGATAAAGCTGCTTACATGTCTCACAGACAGGGTGCTTTAAGCAGCAACGGATGCATTCAATTGGAGGTATGCTCTTTTCTCAATATTTTTCCTGCTGTCACATAAATCCAGTGATGTCGGTTCGCCCATATCTACAGCTTCGTAGAATGCAGGTATGTCGTTCTCCGCGGCAGCACATGCACAAGTATGTGTGCGTGCGTGTGTGTGCGTGCGTGTGTGTGTGTGTGTGTGTGTGTGTGTGTGTGTGTATCTCTGTGTGTCTCTCTGTGTGTGTGCATCGCTCGAGTGAGCGAGCGCACATTCGTTCCGTTCGAACCGTTGAGTCTGAGTCAGCATTTAAGTTCGATCTGTGTAAGCCACCTTTGCTATAACAAACCATTAATTGCTGTAGAATTCCAGGCCACCGTGTGCAATTTAGCTTGACCGACTACAACAAGCACAACCAATTGGCTGCTGTCATGAAATATTGTTAAACTAATAACCTAGCCATCTGGACCCTTTCCAGTTTCACCACAAGAACCATACATTATCCGTACATTGCAATGAAACCTTTCACCACTAAAAAAACTTTGTAAACTACTTACGGTGGGCTCAAAAACCTGAGCTTGGCTAGCCATTAAAGTCGTGGATTTGACTGCAGTATCCAGATTAACCGGCTGGATACTCGACAGGACCAGAGCATGCTGGCAGCACGTGCTTTACTGAAAAACTGCTGGAGAAATAGACCCATACTTGAGAAGAAAAAAGGTCCGCCTCTTCTTCTCAGGAACCTGAGAGCTGGCTTTATTACCTCCTGCGGATACGATTGAGACTATCAGCTGCCTAGATTGAGAGTGGTCAAGCAGCAATCAATATACTAGTGCACCTGACCCACAATTTAAGCTCTCTAGCTAAGGCAGTCGACGCTTTCCACTGCTCTGACCTTTATGGCAGCCCTTATGCATCCCCGAGAGGTCGCTCGGTGTTCGCATGACACCTCCCCGAGGTCCTGGCAAACTTGGCTGAGTCGCCGACAATCACAGAGCTGCACGGTAGTGGAGTCATCACCTGGAGGACATCTCTAAACTAGGATGACGCTAGGCATGAAATGATCTGTAGCTTCGGTCACATAGTCATTATTGCCACAGAAAAGGTTTCTAGCCAGAAGGAGCATGAGTGATAAAATAGTTCAACCCATCTACTGTGAAACTGACCCATCGATCGGCATCAGTTTATGGAGGCGATGCCATAGTTAAATAACGAAATACTTAGTTTTGCAATGTAAAAGTTATATCTGGATTTTTCGGCATGTACAAACCATGCTGGAATTTAAATCAGGCATCCTATCTTTAAAATCTGCTAGTGATGAGATGTCCGTCTTCACGATCATGAAGGGAGAGATTAACACGGTTGGGTAACCCAGCTTTATGCTGCAGGTGATTAGTGATTCTCACTTCTTGCTTAGCATAAGCAATAACCGTGAAAAGAGCACCGTAAACAGAATCTGCTCTGATGACATTTGCAATCATTTGTGGTGTTACCTTAAAATTGCACTTTTAGGAAAACGTTAGCCTGCCTATATGATTCTACTAGCTGTGCCTCAAGCGACCTGGACGCTGATGCAATATACCTCCAAAGGGGTCTTAAAAAAACCAGGTCCGGGACTTTGCTTGAACCCAAAGAATGAACTTTAAACTGACGTTTCACATCAGTAAGCATGATGGTACCTGATGAGTTGGAACTGCCAGAGTTAACCGTGCCAACGGGCTGTGCTCACTGTAGCAGCAAATAATAGCCTTAGAGGTAAGTGTAACGTATACCACTTTGCCAGTGACAGGCTCCTCTACCAGATCTATACGTTCTGGTCCACCAATGCTTGATATGCTTTAGCATCAGCAGGTTTGCTTATGACAGCAAAATCGCATGCAACGATAATATCATGTCTTGTTGCTAATGCCTGGCAAGTATCTTCTATTAAAGATAAGAAAAAGCTAAAGGCTATTTGATTCAACAGTCATCCATATACTGTAGCTGCAGAAGAGCCTTCGTGACCTTTTCCACCATCGTAGTTCGCTTTTGAAGATTGCTAGCCGAAGCTCTCGAACCCACGACCTGGGCCGTAAAATGCCTTACTGCTAGGCTAACAGATTCTTCCTCCGTGAGGGGCTGGGCGAAGGGAAGGCATCGTTGATGCTTGGTTCTTCGTTTACATTTTAGAGTCCAAATCATGGATCTCCTTGCATCAGCAGCAGCAGCAGCATGTTTACCCTTTATTGCCCGAATAGTCTCTATTAATCGCGACGGCAGCCTGCTGGGCACATCTGTTGTTTCCAATAGAAGTCGCACCTGCTGTTTCCGTTAGAAGTCTCGGGACTGGGCGATCCCAAGCCTGGCGATCGCCTTTGCCAGACCATACTAAAATAGTTCTCTGGCTGAAACCGGAGCTCTGGATTTCATTGCATTGCCCACCTGCCCCTGGTAGTCGCTGCTGGTACTATGGCATGCAGATAACTCTCAACATTCACCAGCCAGATTGTTATGCTGCTGCCCAAAGTTTTTAGCAGTCAAAAAATTATCTTTACCGAGACGTTGCAGGCCAGCAGCTGGGAGTTGGCATATATTCATTAAGCAGGCAGGGTTCTTCGGCTGCTATGCCTTAATGCTGGCAACAGATGGGGGAGGGAGGGAGGGGGTCCACCCTCTTATCTAGTAGCCATAGATGCCTTCATTATCTTCTTTCGAAATACTGTACTTTCAGGGCCAGATGACTTGGTGGCTCCTGCCTCGGCTTTGTGAGCAGGAAGGAATGTAGTAGCCAGTGCACACGTGTCAGCCCACTTGTAGCTGCTGCTGTTTGCCGGTGGCTTGTTCCCAGATGCATCCCAGATTAAATCGCAAAAACTACCTCGCCCGTCACGTGCTTGCATGCCGTGAGGCCAGCAAAAGATGCCGATGGGTTGACGAGCAGTGTCCACTGGCATATTTGACCCCGAACACACGATGCGGCCGGCAGAATTGCAAGCCAGCCAAGGAAAGGCTGCCTGGTAAAAGATCCTAGCAGGCAGGCAGGTAGTGCAGCAGCTCACGGCCGGCCTGGCAGTGAGGCATTCACGCGACCTGCGCACGGCACGGATATGCTATACTTGATATATAATTCATTTGTATAGCACCCCAACATAACTCACTCTCTATTCAGGCGCTTCACATGTGCCTCGGGGCTCGAGCCCACGACCTCAGCCAGACCGGGATTCGGAGCAAGCACCGTAACTGCTGGACCAAACCAGCTTAGCTATGACTGCCGGGACCACACACGCGAGTCAAAATCAACCTTTTGGCTAAGCGTATGCATTGTAGCACGAACAGCGAGCAAGCCATAACTCTCCCTATGAAGAGACACGACTGCAAAAGTCTACGACGATGTGCCTGGCCCAACGGTGTCAACACAAACAATTGCTGCTCTCCCTCTCTCTGTCTCTGTCTCTCTGTCTCTCTGTCTCTGTCTCTCTCTCTACACACGCACGCGTGCGCACGCACACACACACACACACACACACACTTACACACACACACACACACTTACACACACACACATACACACACACACATACACATACACACACACACACACACACAGTATGGGTTCCTGCTCTCCCCAACCTGCTTACTAGACCCTTAAATACTTTTTCCTTATCAAAGGGTCTAGCCATGAATGTACATCAAAGGGACTAGGTCGTAATCCGACATTGAAGTGCAGCAAAACCCGCTCAAATCAGAAGCCCATCGTTCAGTGGCATAAATCATCCATAAACAGACTGCAGAGGGGCATAAAATAGCCACTGCACAAACACTAAACCACATAATTACATCGGTAACTAGAAAGAAAGAAGCAGCCTGAGAGTATGACATCAAATGTGGGACAGTTTCCAAGTTATGTAGGCATCAGCCAAATGCAACGACAACTACTCTCCAACTGCCGACTATGGCACATCTTTTTCAGCGGCCCTGAACTGCTACTTCTATGCTACTCACTACCTCAACTGCTCTCCTGACTCTGCTATGGTTCCCACTTTCTCTTTGTTGCGTGAGACGAAATCTGTTGGCTACCAAGTTCGTACCGAAAGCCGCTTAGGCTGTGAGTGCGCTATACAAAACTCTCCTGCGTAACACCCACATGGTCTTTATGACTTTGTGGAGTTACTGACGGAGATACATTACATTACATTACATGATGGATGCTATAGCTTGCCAAACTATTCAGTGGTCTCAGGCTGGATTTTTCGTTCAATCAGTGCATCATCGATGCTATCATCGATGCTAGCCAGCCATGCAAGCACTAATGAAATAGATTATGGAACAGCACTTTCATGCAACGTAAGATTTTTTAAGAGTTCTTGATACCGAAGGACAGACATAACATGTGTAGGTCTATCGATATGGGCCAGCACAATCTGGTCGAATGGTTTAATATACTGTGATAGCGCAGTAGGTAAGGTGCTCATACTTCACGACCGAGGTTGTGGTTTCGAATCCTGCAGTTGGGTGAGTCTTTTTTGCCAACTGTAAGCTGTGGTGATAGCCGGTAAGGCTCTTCAGCTGCTATACATATGAAGTTGTTAGATCAGCTAAGACTTTTTGGACCCGGCTGGCACGTTTGTGCCAAGAGATGTGCCTCTCAGCCTCCCTCTTACGGCAGCCTTGTGATAGGTGGCTCTGTGAGGGATTCCACCCCCTGGCTCATTCCTGCGTAAGCTTCTTTGGCCAAACAAGTGCTGTGTCGTTAAATGCACCGGAGCCTTCTTCTTGCTAACAGCCTTGACCTGATTTCGTAGGCTGTCGAGAAGTTCGATCCAGTCTTCCCTCGGGAGATCGCTTCTCTACCAGCCAACGAAGGGAAAAACGCCCACACAGCGCTTCCATGTAAGTGTTCTGCCTTGTCATCGCCTAAGCAGTTCAAATGATTGTGTCAGCAGGTGCAGCCGTTTGAGTTGCATTCGATATCAGGCCTGCGAAACTTACGAATCACTTGCTTCTGCTCTTTGTTGCTGGGAGATTCCAATTGGTCGCCACTCTATTCCTAAACCAATAGATGGTCAGGCGAGTTTAAAATCCTCCACAGGATGCAAGCAGCTCAAAGTGAGACAGAGGCGTACGACTGAGGGATTGAGTGACACGCTCCATGTGCGCATGCCTAATAATAATAATACGTTTTTATAATGCCCTCAGAGAACTTAATCTGACTTAAACTTAAACTTGAACTTAAGACTTAAACTTAATTGGACTTAATCTCTTTCTAGGCACTTAGCATTGCTGCAAAGGAAGCCCGATCAAATGGTTAGTGGTGGCATGCTCCATGTCAACAAGCACAACATGATTAGAGAGGTGACATGCACAGGGTCAGCATGCAACTGTTAGATATTGTTAGTGGAAGCATGCACGGTGCCAGTACACATGAGCACACAAAGGACGAATCACGAGAAACTACTAAATGCTGTGATAAATATATGCGTTTTTAGCTTTAAATGTCGTCAAGTCAGAGGTTATTGTAATGCTTGCCGCCTTGCTTTGGGAGCACGTGAACTGAAGGCACGGTCTCCAAGCAATTTGAAGTTCGTACGAGGTATAGGTAAATGATTAGATTCCGAAAAAGTGGGCAGTACGATGCTTAGCCTGGTGGTGGACTAGATCTGATAGGTAGGCTGGAGCGATATGATGAAGGGACCTAAAAAGCGAGTGACGGAACTTTGAAGTCGATGCGCTGCTTGACTGGGGGCCAGAGCAGGACAGCTAGAAAGGTTGTGATGTGGCAACTGAAACGCTTACGACATAAAAGCTTTGCAGCACAGTTTTTTGCCAACTGTAATTGCCTGATTGCACAGGCCTGTATACTAGTAAGCAGTGAGTTACGTAAGTCGAGACGTGATGCTGCAAATGCATGGACCATTTTTGATATGGTATTCGTGTCTAAACAAGCCCGAATTTTATCAATGTTATGTAGCTAAAAGTAGGAAGACGTGACTGTGAAGCTGGTGTGGTCGTCTAGTCAAAAGTCACTTTGAAGCAGGACACTTTGATTTCCCGCAGATTCAACTGGAGATATGCTAGCAGAGTCCGTTTTGAGCGTTTGGTTTTCCAATTTCCGAATCACGCATGGTTTGCCTATAACTAGCAAGTTGGTTTAATTATCATTCAATTTAAGAAAGTTTACTGCGATCCAAGTGTGGATGTCATATAAACGTGCAGCAAGGGAGTTGATATAATTCGATGTGCTGGTAGACTGGGAGAGATCAAAGCAAAGGCACAACTGAGTGTCATCTGCATAAACGTGAAAGCCTAGGTTGTGCCTGGCAATCACATCTGCACGAGAGAGAGAGAGAGAGAGAGAGAGAGAGAGAGAGAGAGAGAGAGAGAGAGAGAGAGAGAGAGAGAGAGAGAGAGAGAGAGAGGGTATAAACGTGAAAAGAACCGGATCAAGCACGAGCCCTGAGATACCTCATTCTTCTATGGTTCCTCGCATTATCTTAGTCCATAGATGCTTGCAACTTAGTAGAGTAAGAAAGAGCTAGATGCCGGAAGCCGGATTATCTTGTTAGACTGAAAGGCATGCCAGTTGCCCTCGTGCTTGGGCTTGGTTGCTTTGGTTAAAGCAGGGTCCGTCAATACTGAAATGTGCCTGTGCAGGCTTTCTGACTGCTCTGGCTCTAAGGTATCTTCTGCCCTACTTCTTGGCTTTTGGTTTTATGCAGTTTTCACCATTCTTGTCTTAGTATATCAAATGCAGCGCATTCACTTCAGTTCTTTTCTACCATTCCACAACAGCTGCTAACAGCAGGTGGTCCAGTATGGTCAAAACCATTCTGCAAATGCCACTCAAGAAGCTGAAGCCTAGAAGAGAATTCTAACAGGCAGGCAGCACGTGATCCTTGCATGCAGGGTTGGATCAAGATGCTCATTCGTACGCCGAGATTGGCTGAAATTGACGCATCCGAGAGGATGGGCCTAGAGGCAAGTTTCGACCCAGCCAGGCCTTCAAGTTTCCCAGTGGGTATTTTGGTGACGCAGCTGCTGTGTCACAGGGCCGATTTCTCAGCTGCCATCTCAGCGAGCGATTCTTTTGAACCAACATCTTAACTTTGCGTCTGCTGGCCTCTTGGTTAACAGCCTCCCGTCAGACTCTTTAATGGATCTTCAAGCCTCCGAAATCCGACTCTATGTAAATGTAAGAATCACTCACAGTTGACATTGAACATTGAATTGTGCAAGATATCATTAAATGATGAGCTGGCTTTTGATCATTGTTAATTAGTTGCATACATTATCTTAAACGTTTTAAATTGATAAATTGCCTTTTACTATTTAGCAGGTATGCACTAGCATTGCATAGTTATATGTATATATATATACGATTCTCGTTGGGAGTTGTTTTTTGTATTTCTCGAAATTTGTTCATTTAAAAAAAATTACCGCCGTACTTCCAAGGATCAGCCAGAAAGGCATCTTTGATACTGTATTTTATTGTATTGTATCTCCTTTTTAAACTCCACAAAGTCATAAAGACTATGTGGGTGTTACACAGGAGAGTTTTGTATAGCGCACTCACAGCCTAAGCGGCTTTTGGTACGAACTTGGTAGCCAACAGATTTCGTCTCACGCAACAAAGAGAAAGTGGGCAGCATAGCAGAGTCAGGAGAGCAGTTGAGGTAGTGAGTAGCATGGAAGTAGCAGCTCAGGACCGCTGAAAAAGATGTGCCATAGTCGGCAGCAGGGGAGTAGTTTTCGTAGCGTAAGAATTGTGGAAGCGAGTTCCACAGTCTAGGACCTGCAGAGCTAAAGCTTCTGTCGCCAGCGGCCTTTAAGCAGAGGAATTGAACAGCTAATGGATTGTCCACACAGGACCCGAGGGTGCGAAAAGGCTGAAACTGGTGCAGCAGTTCAGCTAGGTACGAAATGTAACGTTGGGTAACTATCAAGGAGAATTGATTAAATAAAGATAAGAATTTACCGTTGCTTTTATTAATCTCAAGGAACAAGTCAAACAATAGGAAAATTAGTTAGGTGACCTCAAAAACTTGATTCGTATTTTGTTAACCTTCTTACCCCCACAATTTTGGGTTATCGTTCGCGAGAGACATAACTAGTAGCAGGCAAAAAAGTGGGCCACACGACCGATCTTTATCGATACGCGACTCGTACGCGACGTACGTGAGCTGCGGCTCTATGTGTGCTCTGGTCACCTCCAGTGCTTGGCTTACATTTGTATAACGTTATTTTTTAATATTTTGTGTCCGTAGACAAATGCGATCATACGCCGAGATACTCACACGCTTCCAGGGGTTTGTACCTAATGCTGCAAGCAATGCCAACGTCCCAAATCATTAATAGCTTGGACAAGTATCTCTCAAGGCTTCTGTCAATGCAGTAATAGGGAGAGCCGGTTTGACGCTGGTGCAATAAAGCCGAGTCTGCTAAGTGAATGCTGAGAGCCTCAAAGGTTTCAAGCACGCTCAGGCCGCTAGGCCGATCGTGAGAGTGAGAGAAACAGATTGGGGCTCAAAGGACGGCTGCTTTGCTTGAACCCGACTACCGCGGTGCATGCAGCTGCTCGTGTACCGTCGATGCACTGAACCGTGTAGCCTCGACGCCTACGTGCAGGCACTTGAAAGAGGACCACACACCGAGCCCATTCGGATGCCCAATCTTACGCTAAGCTAAAGCTAAAGCGGCAGCTGGCATCGCCGAGTGGTACTGATGACGACGGTGCAAAGCCTAGTAATAAATAATGGCCCGCAGGCTTGCGGTTATTAAATTCGGCACCGTTGCTAATTGAGACTGCTCGCCGCCTTGCCACCAGCCAGAGCCGATCATCGAGCAGAGGCCTCACCTAGAAGCTTCCAATGGCTCAACGCCCCCCTCCCGATGTGCCCCCCCAATGCGTGTTCGCGAACGTGTAGCCGGTGCTCCGTCGCTTACTCTAACTGTTCCCGTCGTTGGGAGAGGGATCCTGCATTGTTCCCCTGTCTCGGCCTAGCCGAGACAGGGGAACAATGCAGGATCCGACGAGATTGAGCTCACCTGTGCCGGCTGTCCAGCTGACCAGCTGAGAGGGCATAGAGTGCACCGACCGTGCACGCTCGGTGCACCACGCATAGGGCTCGCTTGCTGTGTGGTACTAGTCAGACGTTTTCATCGCTGTTTCTTGTTTTGCTTAGGCAGCTTTGATTTTGTGTGTGAATGGGATTGTGGATTGCTCAATGCGTGTTGCCTACGCTGAGTCGGTTTACACTTAGCAGAAAGGTGTCTGGTGGGCGCGTGAGAATTTTGACCTGCTGAATACACAGCTGTGCCTCGATGGCAAAACTTGATCAGAAATGCATGATAGTTCCCTAAACCTGGATCTGCGTGGGTAATAGATGCTGTTATAATTAGTTTATTTCCAGGTGGCCACAGACAATTTTATGTTTTTCGTGTGGCTACGGCTTGCAGTAGGGCATCACGTACCTAGAGTGGATCTGATCTGCCGGCCGATGGTCAGCGTAACACAGTTACGTTGTATTCGAAGAATTCAGAGCAAGTAGAGCATGAAATCCTGCGACTTGACTTGCAGTGTCAGCAATTTGACGAGAAAGACTGCACGAGACCATGTCTTGATTTGGTCGGCTGCTTGCATATCTCTTAACTGTGTCTCCAAGATGAAGTAAGACAAGTATAACTATCACACACTCGTACGAAAAAGACCAGCCCCAAAAAATCTTATTTTCATTGTTGTCTGTCAAGCATAGTTTGCGGTTTTGTTAGATGTCGTCGCTGCAATCGCTGCAGCAAGCATCGGATGCACGCCGTGCACTGTCATACGAGCTGCCCTACGGCAATCTGTGGTCCTATCTCAGTGGGAAATTTCAGAGAGCAGCAGTCTATGCCCAAGTGCCAATGGTCATCCAGTGAGCCTTTAATGTCTGTGGTAAATACGGGTTCTGTTTAACGCTCACCTCTTTTGACAAATTATACTTTGCCTCGTGTCGACGTGTCGATGCAATCGCCAAGCACAATCTAGGCTTTCATTTTTGTGCAGACGATACAGCTGCACCTGTGCCTTTATCCTTCTCCGTCTACCAGCATCCTAAACTCTCTCAGCTCCCACGTAGCATATGCTGCTGATATTCACTTATGGCAAGGTAGCAAACTTTGTCAAATTAAAAGGCAAAATAACCAATTTAATAGTTATGGAAAAGAGCATCACACTGAAATTGGAAAGTATAGCCCTCAAAATGAGCTAGGCCAGGTTAGTTCCTGTGGCCTCTGCAAGAAATCTGGATGTACTGTGCCACCTCCTTCAGCAACCTAGCATCGGATGAATTCGGACATGCTTAGATTAAGACATTACAGCCAAGATGGCTCATGTATTGTGACATCCCGTCTAGACTTCTGTGACTCACTACTTTCAGGTCTTTCTGCCTAGGCAATAGGATGTTTACAGTTCTTTCAAAACCCAGCTAGGCATTTCTGTCGTGCACATCACAGCTGCCAAATTACAACACGTTTCACCGATCTGTACTGGCTCCACATCAAGGAGCATATCGACTTCAAAGTTTATCGCTCACATTTAGGTCCAGCAATTCTGTCTACACAGCCTCGTTATCTGAAATACTTCCTAAACAGGCTTCTCATCGCACCATCGCCCCATCTGACTAGGGCCATTTGGTTGTGCCTCTACAAACCTAACACCACTTGGGGACAAATGCATTACATTCTTAAGCTCCCAAAGCATGGAACTCACTAGCGACTGAAATTGTGTCGTCTCCTGACTCAACGTCAAAAAAGAAAGCTAAAAGCCCAACCTTTCTCCACAACCTCTGCACTATCAGAATGTATTGCCCTTTGTTTGCTCGTGCATGCTGAAATTGTATTGTATGACTACTGGATTGACATGTTTCTTTTCTAGACTATGCAAAGCGTACAGAAAGAGATTTAATTATTACACAAAGGCTCTATATACATCTTTCATTGTTAGTGCTATTCTAGTATTGCTATTATTTGTATTACCTGTACTTTTCGGCATCATGCTCAGTCCCTCTTGCACCAGCACAAATTTCTTAGCTAAAGTAGGATCCCAAATGCGATCAATGATAGCCTAGTCAGCAGGCATTGCCACGACTACATCAAAGACGACGGTAGATATGTGCCGACAGAGCATAGATGCTAACTGTGCTCTCATGCTGCATAAATTAGGCATTAATTCTTGGAATTAATGATTAAATCTCCCCTGGCTCCTTCCCATTAGGGTCGGATACTCTCCGTGTGGTTCCCTTCGCTTCCCTTTTAGCCAGATGAGCAGCAGATGCTTCTGCTGGTCGAACCCAGCTAGAGCCGCTCAGCTTACCCAATCGCTGAGGTGGTTGGCTCGGTCGAATGATTCCCCATCAGGCATTCACACCGAGTCGATATTTTGTGAGTACCGTGTGCTATTTTCAAACAGTCGCTTCCCTGCCGTTGGCAGTCAGGCTAGCTGCAATTTCTCACGAGTCAAACTGACCCGTTGGTCAAATAATCCTCACTCAATACGGTGAATGCAAGCATCGCTGCTGAGGTAATTTGGTGAAAAATCGGACCATATTCGGTCTATGACTTAGTGGCATCCACAGGTGGGCTACGAACACTGTGCGTTGCTAACTTGGGCCCAGCAGCAAGCGACTGCAGCCAATAGCACGGGGTGGATTACATGCGACTATGGAGATGCTGTTTCTGTTCCTTATGGTAGGAACTTCCGGACGTGAAACAAGAAGGCTGAAGAGACAGAGAGAAAGGAGAGAGAGGAGAGAGAGATCCACCGAATATGTCCGTGGTATGAAGACGATAATAATAATGAAAATAATAAGTCTTTATATAACACCCTAAGAGAGCCAAATCTGTATCCGGGTGCTTTTCACCTTGCTGCAAGAATGGCAATAACCGAGAGCTAATGATAAGTAAGGTATAATGCTTAGACAAGTAAACAGATGCACTCAAAAAGACATACAGGCCCGATGGTTAGTAGGACACCTGGCTTTAATAACATGCACTAAATCATGCACCTGTAACCGTGCAAATACATAGAAAAAGGGACAGGTTCACATTGGGCAATGTGGTGGAATGGAATGGAATATATCTCCTTCAGAAACTCCACAAAGCCACAAAAACTATGTTTGCTTTCGGTACGCATTCGGTAGCCAGCAGATTGCATCTCCTGCAACAAAGATAGAGTGAGAGGCATAGCATGGAAGTAGCAGCTCATGGAAGGCAGGAATGGGTGTGCCCTAGTCTGCAGCAGGAGAGTATTGTCGTTGCATAAGAATAGTGGAAGTGAGTTCCACAGTCGAGGACCTGCAGAGCGAAAGCTTCTGTTGCCAACGGTCTTTAAGCAGAGGAATGCAACAGCAAATTTATTGTCCATACAGGACCTGAGAGGGCACGAGGAGGCTGAAGCCGGTGCAGCAGTTCAGCTAGGTATGAAATAGCCAAGCCGTGGCAGGCCCTGTGGATCGGCGTAAGAACTTTGCTCTTTATCCGTTGATCAAGCGGCATCCATCCAAGCTCTTTCAGTAAAGGAGACACATGGTCGAACCCCTGGTATTTGTAAGCTCGCCTTGCACACGGAATGCTGACAGCGAACCGATGCATCTTAAGCTGAGACTTATATGATGTAGTTCAATTAAAGAAGCCCGAAGCAAGTGGTGTATGCGAAGTGATTCAGACTTACCGAAGAATTTAAGTCTGCTGAAGGCAAGATGACTGGGAGCCGAGGAGCTGGTGGTGCAAGAGCATGCTGGAGGAAGAGCAAAGAGGTCACCTGTAAGTCAGAGATGGGATCTTTAAGTCCATTAAAGGCTTCTTAGGGGGCCAATGAAGCTCAAACAGAAGTGGTATAATGTGTGTGACATCCAAATTGCTGGCAGCAGACCAGACGAGCTGCTGACTTTGGCATCAATAACTGTTGACTAATGGCTGAGACTGAACATGCTTTATATAGGAAATGTCAGTTATCTAGACGGGATATCACAAGCGCATAAAAAAGTTTGGTTGTTGCACTCTTTTCTAAGCAGGCGCCAGTTTTATTATTGTTCCTCAGCCGAAAGTGGGCCGACTTGACAGTGAATGCAATGTGCTCATCCAATGAAAACGAAGGCTCGGCGTTAGCTACCTCCGATATTTTTGCAATGCAGGACGAACCGCTCCACCGTCGGCCGTCGGGGTGTGGGCAGCGAGAGAGCATGTGCAGCTGTGCTTAGTTGGAATATGGGACAGGTCTGTCTGACCGGCAAGATCTCGCTGTTTTGCTTGTCGAGATCAGCACATGCGTCCTCACACAGAGGCTTTCCTCGAAGCATCTGACCTCGGTGGTTAGATGGAAATCCGACGAAACTCGTCCCCGAGCTCTGTCGAAGTCGTCTTGATCAAACCGTGAGATTATTGCTCGAATACTCGTACGAGGGGATGGCAGCAGTGGCAAAGATGGGCGATGAGTAGGTCGTACCACGTGGCCACGACGGCTGCTAGCCATCTATTGCTCACTGTCACGTGGCTGCATCGTCTAGTCGACTGGCACCACTGCAGACTGCCGGCACTCACTGGTGCCCTGCAATCACATTCTGTTGTATGCAACACGCTGTTGGCTCGGCTATCGACAGGTGCATAAACTGAGCGTCTTTTGGAGATTTAATTACCATGTGCGTTCGGACTGACCTATACTGACTTGGCAGGCCCGAGACGAGGCAGGAGTTCCACTCAAAGTGAGCTGTGGAGCTTTGCACAGCTCTTTAACTTGTATGCTCAACTCTGAAAGTGGCTCAATTTTCGCCCGGGAGTCGCGACCTTTGGCGGGTCGCTCGAGCGAGTCCAGGTGCGTTATTATGCTCGGCTTCGCTCATAGCTGCACCCCTGCAGCTATGGACAGCCTTTACTCAGTGAATAATTCAAGCTTAGCTTTAGTGGGATGCTTAGAAAGGCAAGAGATATAATTAACATTGCATTATCGTTAAGCTGACAGGTTAGTTTCTGTTGATCAAATTATTTTTACAATGCTATTTAAGCTCATTTCCCTTTCTCCAGGTCTCAGTTTCAGAGGTCGAAAAGCTGCGGCTGATCACCTAGGACCTTGGGCTTAACGAAGCCAGCCTCCTAGTTGTCGAATCAACACCTATGCTCTCCCCCTACAGCTAATGCTAATCATGCAGATTTGCCGTTTGAAGTGAGCGGCTGAAAGCTGCGATTCTAGCGAGTGCTCTTCACTTGTTCTGGCAGTCCATGGCACACGCACGAGAGGAGGGGGCCGGATGCTGGCAGATAGAAATCAGCGCTGCCAGTCAGACAGCTGTCGCTGCACAGACTGCACGGCTTGCAAGCACGCTGGGTCCCACGGACGTGCCGGAGGAGGAGGAGGAGGAGGAGGAGGAGGAGGAGGCTTAGAAAATAATATATGTGTTAGTCATGCCCCCACCCCAGGCTTCTCGGAGCTCTAACATGTCCTCTTCGATTTTCCTTGCTCGAGACTCGGAGCTGCTCGCATGGATGGCATCCTGCTCGCCGGCCTGTGCAGCAGGTTACAGCTCCAGCTACACCGGTCGACGGCCACACCCTCGAAGCCCAGCAAAGCAGAGGAGAGAACTTCTCAGACTACTGAGGGGACCACCGATCGCCACTCCCCTTGCTCAGAAGCAAGCCTACTGGTGCACTCTGCCCCTGCAGCTACTAATCGGAACATTCAGTACATTCTTATGTGCATTCCCAACATTTTCCCGTGTCGGTCCACGGCAGATTTTGTTCTGCGTGCATTTGCTCCGTACCTTAGCACTCGGAACATGCGCGTTGATGTAGATGTGGACTGTGCAGCAGCTGCTGTTTATCCAGTGCTGAGTCCTGCCTTCAGGGCCGTAACACTCCTGACGGCAGACGAGGCCTCTGCTTTGCTTTATGCTTGAAGTTTTAGAGCTTTAGAGCACGATCAATGATAACAACCTGGGCGGTTTATCCAACCACCGATGGCTGACCCTATTATTTGTCAGCTATGCCGTGTCTTGACTGCCTGTTACAGGATGGCATCGGTGACACAAACCGTCTTCATTTGTCAGTGACGAGACAAGCACTCGATGGCTTTGATCTATCCAAGCAGCAGTTGAGTCGTGGCTGGTTGGTATTATGGTAATTTGCTCTGATCACATCTCGACATTTTTTCGTTCAGATGATCACAACAGGATAATTCTGAGGTCGGCACAAACCTCTCATGAAGACTACATCAACGCAAGCCTGATTGAGGTATAAGAAAGGTTTGCGGCATTGCACCAATAGTTTGCACTTGCCTAAATCACTTCCTTCAGACAGCTTGATGAAAGGTTTAGCTTATAAGGGGATCCCATAGTAAAGCTACATCTTTAGTAAACTTTACTAATCAAAAGAAGATGATGGTGGCTTATGTATAGTCACACTAAACTCTCATTTCAAAATAAGAAGGCTTCATTATTTCATTAAACAAAGCAAATTCTTCGTTAGTGTAGGGTCAGCGACTGCAGCCAGTGAAAGCAGATCTGTTAGGAGGCGCCACTATTGTTCTGCTTGAATCCGATAGACAATACTGCTCACATGCATCGCTAAGATGAAGCGAATGTGGTTGTCACATTGTTGCTCGCGACAAGGTGATAGAGGGAAACATAGTCAGCCGTCGTAAACAAAACTTGTTTCGGGCCTATTCTTTCACGTTACTAGCTGTCTTCTGCTGCTGAGGCGCAACCATGAACTCAGAAGGTACCCGGGCCATTCCCAGCAGACTAAGCGGAGGCTGCCTGAATGGCAGGAAACGCTCCTCACTGCAGCCATGCCGGTCATCAATCGAGTAGCACTCTTACCCAACCTTTGCCTAATCCACGGTTCGAGCTGTGCTGCTGCCGGCAGTGGGCTTTCTCGCCAGCCGATTAAGACTCGGCACAGCCGGGTGCATCGGCAGTGCAAGCAGCAGGTGCAGCAGCAGCAGCAGGTGTTGTACTCGGAGGAGCGAGATGGCATCTAGAATCTGGCAGATACTTCAAAATGCATCACCAGCTCGCAGTGTTGGTGCAACGTGCTCTTGCCTGTGAATCATACCTTTAAGTAATTACCTCCCTTTTTTACGACCAGGTCATGTGCGTGCACATGTGCATCACTGTGGGATCCCATGTCAAACACATAGCCATCCTGTTTTCTTCCGCTTTTTATTGCTTATAGGAGTGTGCGTATACAGATTTATGTATTTAGAGTGTTTTTTATTGACACTTGCAAGGATGTGGACCATGGGCAATGAAGAGCCAACGTGTGTCAGTGTCATAACAACCGAACTACCGGGTCTTTCCATAGCACCTCGCAGGCACCCTTGAGCGCTTTGCAGAGTGCCGGGCTAAAATGAGTCATTGCTTGTTTTTACAGGCTGCTTTAGCACTTTAGTTCCACCAGAAGATCAGGTCACAGTGCCCAAACAGGCACCTCGTTAACTATAATAATAGTAGTGAATTATAATAGGTTTTACATCATCATAAGATGACTAAACAATGAACAATTTCAACATTCATGAGCACAAAAAAGACAAAACGCAAGGATACAGTGCACGCCGAGAGTCACACAAGTGTTCTAGTTTCTTTTTAAATGTTGTCACGTCACGGGATGTCATAATATCAGTCGGTAGTGAGTTCCGGGGTTTGGAAGTATTGGAATTGAAGGCACGGTCTCCGAAGGATTTGAGGCTTCTTCGATACACAGCTAAGTGTTGAGGCTTCTTCGACGTACAGCTACGTGACTTGAGTCAGCCGAGCAACCGGTACCTTGTCAAACCTGGTTAAGCAGTATTTCCGAGTGGTAGGCGTGAGCAAGAGAGTGAAGGGTCCTAAAAGTCAGTGACGAAACATTTAATTCGATATAATGCTTGATATGTGGTTAGCTCAGGTAGGTGAAAAGGGTGTAATATACCGGATGATAAGGGTTTAATAAGGTAGCTATGAGGTTCACAACAGACAAGCCTAGTTGTAGAGTTTGTACCAATTACAAGCGTCTGATTGCAGAGGCATAGGACCTGCAAGTAGTGAGTAACCGAAATCCAGATGGATGTCGTGAGTAAATAGACAACCTTAATTTTGTTATACTTATCTAACCATGACCAAAATTTTGTAAACATACGCAGCTGAAAGTAGCTGATTTCACTGTGTAGCTGGACTAGTCATCGAGTGGAAGGTCATTTTTCTACCTACCAAATTCGCATGCTATTGAGCGGAGACTTCAAGGCTTTGAGATGTTCCTTTTTTAGACGCACGGGTAGCCTTGTCTACTGAAAGTCACTGTGCTCCGTTTGTTTAAAACGGTGTCGGTTACTAGAGGCCTTAATATTAGCACAGCTACTCGGGCTGTTACTGCTAGCTCTTGTTTCTAGCTCACAAATGGTCAGCAAGTAAGCTGAGGTACATCTGTCTTTATGTTTGGATCTGTTTTAAACTCGACGGCATGTGAATTTTTGGCGACCGAAAAGTGAAGCCATTTCGAATAACTAGGCTGACTTTGCAGTAATAGGAAATAAAAGCGACATCTACTGAGCATACATCTCTGGCTTAGATTATGTATACAGTACTAATTCAGTTCGATTGGATAATGTATAATGGTCTATTATTCTTATTCTTATTTGAATACTGCAAAGTAGAAACGTCACACGGCACTTTCGAGTGACCGCGTCGAGCACCAATTGAACGCGAGGCTCTCGGTATTAATACTGTCAATGCAGTTTAAACCTATGACAATGGCTCCTTGCTGGACTTGTGATAAAAGATGGGGCCCACATTTGATGCTGCCCAGCCCAACGATTCCCGCTCAATTCAACCGCAGCCGCAGCACTGATTGGCTGTATATTACATCGGTACCCTTCGCCTAGATGGCTCACGATTATTAAGGAGAGCTCTTCACGTTGCAGGGCTACGACGACCAGACATACATCGCTGCACAAGGTGAGACACACAGCGATCTCTTCACTTTTCTCACTTCATCGTTGCTTTCTTTACAGTTCACCCGTGGTAACCTTCTTAAGTGCAATCACTCTCAAGCGATAACATAAATAATTCAAGTCTTGTTTAATTTCATGTCAAAAGTCCGGATAACGCGAGTGTTATGCTTATAAATATGAAATCTCCGGTCAATACTGGATGTGTAGTTTGACCCACACGTGAATCGACCAACTTGAATAATCCTTTACCCACAGTGTCTTGCATTGATTGTCCTCATTCATACGGTAACTACTCAGCGTAGAATCGGCAAGGTTTAAGCATTCTTTGGGGCGTGTCCAGAATTAAAGACATAGCTGGAGTTATTGTAACTGGCGTACTGTTGAGACGAACCTTTTTGCATATAAAAGCAAATTTAGCATATACAGTATTGCAAGGCTGATGCATATTGGAAGTTGGAATGTGAGCAAAGTACGAAAAACCTAATAAAAATATGAGTGAACGCATGCAACATAATGTAGCCACTATTGCTTTTGCTCGACAGCCTAGTGGTCCTGAGAGTAGTGATAAGAGATATCTAGTGGCCTCTAGACCTAATTTTAAATCTTGCTGACAAATTGAATCTTTAGGCATGCAATTTTACTTTGCTGAAACGAGGTGTTGTAATGCTTACAGTAGCACTGCAAGCTAGAGATTCACTTAGCATGTCATAGGCCAGCACCGAGCGGCCTAGATTTGAGCTACCCCGGTTGCTTCTTGCCTTGCTTGAATGGTAGAGAAGATATGCACCCATGTACTGCTTATGAAAGTGAAACGCAATTGAGATTTTAGCCGACGTGGAACCACCCTTCATCAGCCAATAATAAATTACTACTTTTTCGTCAAACTATACAGTGCACCTCGGTACAGCTTTCTAGATAATGCCTATGCTTGGCTGCCGCCGTTCCCATACCATTTGATCTACTGGCCGCACACGTGGCCACTTAAGGTAAATCGGACGCCAACACTAATGACTCACATTCCGTTACTGAGTTTTTCATTGTGGTCACCTTGAACTCTCGTGCCACACCATCGACGCCACCTTCGGAATCCTAGCACTTGCAATCTGTATTGAGCTAGCTTTCTTTTAGATGTGAATTAATTACTAAGAAATATATAGTAGACATTCTCTGGACACTTCCTAGAAAATTTTAAGCGCTTGCACTGCACACTCGTACGAATTAAGCTACTCCTATAAGTGATATCCTGCTACCACACGTTTGCTCACTCAAATGTTATCAATGGACTAGGCTATACAAGTGATCACCCAGCAAATGAGAACGGAGCATAAATACCAGTTAGGCAGGATGTATATACAATTTATCTTTGAGACTGATTGTAGACCAAATGGTAAGGTCGAGAACAACTGGGTCCTACTAATCTATTGAGCAGAGCATATTAAGAAATGATTATGAAAGCCTCCGACAGCTTTCTGCCAGAATAATATTGACATATGCAATGGCACCTGTTTTGAATGGAAAAGAATTTAAAGACTCTACCCCGTGGCTGCCGATTGTGGGTCAAGACACTTGCCTCTAAACTCAGATTGTTGTCCAATGCTTGCTCGAAGCCTGATTCGACACGACGGAAGGAGTTTCGTACTTGGTTTTGCAGGTCGTGCCGTTGGATGTGAGGGTATGCTGGCTAGCACTCAGACTGCTTGGCATGTTGTTTTCTTAGCTCGAGGTCTTAGTGAATGAAAGTAGTAATTGTTGAATTTCTGGTGAAACGAGCTTTCCCAGCCTCCTTGATGGTTGGCGATATGTTTAAGCAGAGAAAATTGTACGTAGAAGTCGCATGCAGATCGTGTCATGTGGCCATATTATTTTTGTGCAATTGCGGTATTGCCGCTGGGCAATGGGCTGAAAGAGAGCAAAGAAGCAAGGGGTGGATACAACTTGGCGAGATAAGCGTTTTGTTGCTGATGCGTGCATGTTGTTGCTGTTCTGTTGGACCTAATTGCTATTTTTATCTTCGGCTGCTTGCAGGTGAATTCAGCAATATTTTAATAATAAGCAATACAAAGTGTTCAACTGTCTGACCAATGCCTTGCCAAAGACTTTGACCTACCTAAAAGTGAATCTTGTGCTGCCGTTGGCTGTCATACTCTTGCCTGAGTAGGAAATGTTCCTCACCTGAAAGTAGACCAACATGACAGTGGAAGTAATCAGCTAATGACGAGACGATTCACATTGGAACGGCATGCCTAAACTTCTAGTCTCTGTCGCTTGAGTTATGCCAGATGAACCAATCGTGAGGGTGAGGTCTTCCGGCTTCAAGGTGACACTATGCTTGCCCATTACTATTAGGTTGGTCTTATCGTCGTTAAGCTTCCGGAAGTTAAGGGTAATCCAAGTGCGAATATCGTTTAGGTGGGCTGCACGGGAGGTAAGTGAGTCGGATACGGAGCAAGGCGGAGAAAGGGCAAAGGGTGGATTGAGCTGTGTGTCATCGGTGTTGAAGTACAAGATAAAAAATACAATTAGTTTGTATAGCACCCCAAGAGAACTCAATCTCTATTCAAGCGCTTGACATGTGCCACGGGGCTCGAGCCCACGACCTCGGCCAGACCTTGATCGGGCGAGCACCTTAACCACTGGGCCAAACCAGCTCGTCTCGTGTTCGACGACGATATCAGCCATTGGGTGTGCATATATAGTGAAAAGAAGGCGCCTAAGATCAAAATCTGAGATGCCCCATACTGAAAGAGTTTCTTGGATGACTGACCGCCGTCTACACGTGCACTCTAAATCTTTGTTATTGTGGGCAGGAGCCTATGCATCTCATGAGGAGAACTTTAAGGACAGGGTCAAAAGGACTGGTGGTCTGTTTCGCCTTGGATACGCATTGGCGATCAGTTCAAACTAGAATAGAGGCAGATGCTAAGGAGATGAGAGAAGAAGAGCAGAATGATGTGTGGTTGCAGTTCGTTACGTACGATGGTAAAGTTATCGGTCCTTAATTCGTTGCATCTTGCCTTCCATACAATTTGGAGAAACGCTCTACAAATATGCTATATCGGTATCACTGGACAATTGTTTCATCGGTATCATTGGACAGTTTTTGAGCGGGGATAATCGAAAGTGAACATTAAAACTTGTCGGTTATTGATCTCTGGTTCGACTATTTCTTAATAATGGATTGATGGATTGATCTTATCTACGACAATCCTCAAATGCCTAGTGGTGAACTGCTAGCCCCGACGTTTATGTGGCCTTTTAAAGCCTCTGTATAAGTGAACAAATAATGGAAAGCCTTATCGTCTGCAGACTTATCGGTGAACGATGGTCGAAGAGAATTTAGCATAGCATGTTGCAGGCGATTGCTACCGATGGCCGAAACAAAATGAACGCACAATTAAACAAGTCGCCAACTCTCTGTCTAGCTGTGACTGCTTTAAAGCTCAGACATTCAAGATGGCCAAATTATTAACCGACCGCGAATAACCATGTTGAACATATCAAGGTTACTCCTATTAATTGAACGATCTAGCTTCAATCGCATTCAAGTAATACCTTACGGTAAGCTGGACTTTCCCTGTTTATGCTAAAAAAGGGTGACCCCGAAAGTTTAGTGAATGCAATGCATATACTAATGGTTTCATTGTAGAGGTCGGTGATTAAACAGCCGCAGGTGCCTCAACATTTTTAAGGATCTTGGTTTGTCAGTGAGTTTCTTCAATGCTTTTTAACTCATTTGGCATTTCACAAGCTATGGCAATTGTCCATATAAAATATTCGCTTAGTGATCCCGTGTTATCACTGATTAAAAATGTTCTTCGAATCTGGTTTGATTTCCATGCTATGATAGTAGAGCCCCCTATTACTGCTGCAGGAATGGTGTCTTTCGAACCACCATCTTCACCTGATTATATAAGATTCAGCAATTAGAGGGGGTATAGCATGACAATGTTGAGTCAGCATGCAAGGCTTGTGTGAAAGCAGTTTATCACGGCCTCTTTCCGTTAGATATCCCATCTCTCATATACCAAATTATTACCTGGTATTCTTTGGTCGTCAAATCACTCCGGATGTAGAAACCGACTAGTTTCTTCAAGCAGTTCCGCGAGATGTATGAACAACTTCACATAAACTATTCCCATGTCCTATAGGGTTATATATAGCGGTCATTTCCATATAATTGCGTTTCATGTGAAAATTGCCGTTTTGCAAAGAAAAATTCAGATGTTGCGTTTACTTGCCTAAAAAGTTATAAAAGAATCGACCACTAAAGACTCACCAAACTTTGTGGAAAAACTTTCGAAACTAATACTTGTATTCAATAATAATAAGACATTTGCCTAGTACGCTAAGAGAGACAAGTCTCTTTTTAGGGTTCTTTACATATGCCTTGAAAGAAAAATTAAGTTTTTTAGTGATAATATGCAGATTATGAGCATTGGTAAATTTACCGGACTCTGACGCGACCACAGAAAACGTGTCGATGGTACCTGGCTAAAAGACCTTTCAATTGTACCATTTATCGGAGGTGCTTGATGAAAAATCTCTAGGCCTCAACCGACTAACAATATTCTCACATCAGAGTTCCTGATCTGAATGGTCTAAAGTTGTTTATTGTGAACAAGGGCCCGACATTACGTTGCTGGCTAATAGTCTACGCAAAATCATTTCGTTATTTGCACGTGAAAACTACGCAGTCGTTAGGTTGACCCTAGACTAATTACATGATGCAACGGACCGCATCCGAAACTTACTTAGCCAATATTACCGTTTACGAAACAAGTATAAGTATTCACATTTAATCTAAGTACTTAAGCCAAGCTTTCCAAAACTAATGCTCTCGAGAATTATTTACAGTACAATCCGCCTCATGTGATTGAGTTCATACTTTTCCCTGCGTGCAGCAACCGCTGAAGGTGCTGAAGGAGCGTGGTCTAGTGCGGGTCAGCCTGCAGAGCTAACTTCCGACAAAGTTATCGATTATAGCAACGATGCAGCACCTTAGACGGACACAGGCTTGCATTATTATGCGGTCGGTTGTTGGTGCTGTGTTCGAGATTTCTTCTCGTTTCTGCGGCGTATTCAGGAGCGTGCCCGGCATTATGTCAGAGCTTAATGCCCTCTAGATCTAATTACTAATTATTCTGACAGAATGCATTTTTAAGGAGGTAATTTGACCGCACTAAAATGAGGTCATCCAGTACGCATCTTAGCACTGCATCCAAGCGCCGCAAATAAAACCGACCTCACAATTCGCGACAAGGAAGGTTCAGGGGTCAAAGGTCGGTTCGAGGGGCCTAGGGCCTGCTGGCCCCTTTCTTCGCATTTACCTCTATACTTATTTCATTCAGAATTATTCTGACAGGTTGAGAAGCAAGGTGTCAAAACAAAAAAAGATAACGTATGCACTAAGACCGTCCTGGTTAGACTTTGATGTGATATCTAGGGGTTTGGGAATAATGCTTGGGGTCTTAAGGCTCTGCCGAGGTTTATGGATTATTGAGTTTATCGTTTATTGAGGATTATGGTTTGATTATTTTATGCTGTGATTGAGGGTGAGTTATGGCCTGCAGAGAAGGGGAAGGCGAGCGCATTGGGAAAGGGAATTTTGGGAAAGGGGGTCATTGGAAAGGCAAGTGCAGGAGAGAATGGTCGTGAGCCAGCGAACTTCGAGCCCAAATACACAGTTGTTCTTGAACGTTAGGTGTTTCCATATCGTCGCTTGCTTGCTGTCGAGGTGTCAAACTACATTGCTAATAAGCAAATCTTCGTGATCGTGAACTCGATTGACACATTAAAGTGAGGCAATAGCAGGAGGTGAAAATCCAAACCACCGTTTAGGATGATCTGGCACAGCCCTCAAGGTCACCACTCTCAAGGTTGATCGCTTCACTTACCCGTTAGCCGCTCGGTCATCGCCCCATGTAATACAAGTCACTTCACCCCTGCTTTTTTGCTGTGCTCTGTTAAGAGCACTTTTCGAGCTACTGAGAATGTTACTTGCTTCGTGAGACGTAAGCCTCGTTACGCTACCCCACTGTCATGAACGAAAAATAGAATGACGCAGAAGCAAAAGCAAAGAAAAAAAGAAAACGAGGCACATAATTGACAGTGTTGTTACTGTTAACATATTTCAAATGAACAGTTCCTTGTCTCATTCTTATTTCAGGATAGCAGCAGAACATATCTCAGACAAACACTCAAAGATAGATAGAGGGGACGAAGACAAGGAGGGAAGAAGAGATTAAGGCATATGAGAGGTGAAATGCAAGGCATGCAGTGCATAGGCTTCTTCTGTGTTGCAGGCCCAATAGCTGGTACGGTCAATGATTTCTGGCAGATGGTATGGCAGCAGGGTGCAGAGGTTATCGTCATGCTTACAGATCTCTTCAGCTACTCCAAGGTAAAAATAGAGCAAGCTTTTTTGAGTAGCGTCCCCAGCAGCTGCACATTGTCGGTGTTCTCTGAGGCAGGCCAATCGGCAGACAGTTTTGACTATTCAAGATTTGCACTGGCAACCAATGTAGCACACACTTACCTGATATATTTTTGCATGCCGACTATGTGCATATCACGTCTAACCATGTTATGCTTGTTGAAATTGTGCATGCTATATGCCATATGATCATGCTCATTTGATATGTTTCCGTAAGAATGTATGTAAAGTGCCTAGAAAGAGTTTCACAGCTTATACTCTTCCTCTTCTTGCCGATGTGAATGCCAAGCACAGTTCAGGCTTTCACTTCTCTGCGGATGGCACTTAGTTGTAGCTTTACTTTGATTCCTCCCAGCCCTGCAGCACTACGAATTCTCTGAACTACCTGGCTGCATGTATTGATGACATCTGCACATGGATGGCAGCAAAAGTTTCTTAAATTGAATGATGATAAAACCAACTTACTAGCTATGGGCAAATTGGAGAGGCTGATGCTCAAAATTAGCTGTGCCAGCATATCTCCTGTTGAATCTGCACACAATCCAGGTGTCATGTTTCAAAGTGACCTTTCGTTAGAAGTTGGTCCATGCATGTGTGACATCCCGTCTTGACTTCTGTAACTCACTGCTTGCTGGTCTACCGGCATGTGCAATCAGGCGCTTACGGCTGGCATAAAGCTCTGCAGCTTGGCTTATCTGTCGTGAGTATCGCAGTTGCCACATCACACCACTTCTCGCCGACCTGCACTGGCTACCAGTCAAGAAACGCATCGACTCCAAGCACTGTACCACCTGCTTTTCGGAATCTAACTGCTTACCCATAACTCGTACACACCTCAAATCCTTTGGAGACCGTGCATTTAGTTCGTATGCTCCCAAAGCTTGGAGCTCACTCCCGACTTTCGTCACGACATCCCTTGACCACATTTAAAAATGAATTAATAATGCACCTATTTAGGACAGCATTTAGTGGGTCCCTGTAATTCGTCCTGTATGTGCTTATGCATGCTGACACTGTGCATGCTGCCACTAACCACACTTGCATGCTGACCCTGTGCATGTCACCCCTAACCATTTTATTCTTGTTATTTATCGAGCATGCTACCACTAACCATCTGATCGCGTTTCCTTTGCAGCAAATGCAAAGCGCCTACAAAGAGATTGAACTTTGTGGGAGAGCTTTATCAAGTGTATCGTTATTATTGCTATTATTTAAGAGATTGAGTTATCTGAGGGAGTTAGGTACTTGCCTTTAATCACTGAGATTGTGGGTTGGAGCCCTTCAGCATATGTGGAGCGCCTGGACAGAGATTAAGTTCTCTTGTGGTGCTATACAAATGAATTATACACATGTACATACACATACATTATTATTTTAATTTTAGCGGGGTTGCCCCAAAATTGAAACAAGGGAAGCCAAATTAGCACGCAAAGCTGCCCACTCTCTGCTTCTACATCCGACATGTACTCTTTTGAGAGACTGGAGCCTTTCTAAACTCCTCTGTTTACAGAACTGAAAGCATGTTTCACATTTAAAACCAAATCTATAAGCAGCCAAAGTAGTGCCATGGTTAGGTATTAAATGGATACAATCGATATGTAAGAATAATAAAAATCAGCAATGTCATTTCTATTTGCTTTTACTGGCCATTGCTGTTTTGCTAAATGAGGACTACTTTTTCAAAAAGCTGGATAAATCCCTTCGCTGGATGCCCACTATCATTATTGCTTCCAATTTATTACTATTGTGTAAAAATAATCCAATTGCTTTATATTTATTAAAATTGATTATTGCTTCATATTCAAATGATTAATTGTTTTAATTAGCACTTATTTGGGATTGTGAACACTGCCAGTGGGTTTTATTATTATATTCCTAGCACGGCTGAAATTTGGAAGCTATTTCTATTAGACTTACGACATTCAACTACTCGGCTGTGTCGCAAGTGCATCTGGTGTGGTTGGAAGGAGCATGTCTGCTCTCATCGTGATCAGCTGTGAGAACGTGGAAAGTGGCCTTGCGATGTCAGCACCGAGGACATTTGATTAACCGCTCTCAAGGTTAACTCTCTCCTGCTAACTGCACCCAAACTCATTAGTGAGACAATATAATGTATTTCAGTTTGAAGCTCACCAAAGCCACAAACCAAGTGGTTGTTACTTTGGAGATTCACCCTAGCGCACTCAAAGCCTGCGAGGCTTTCGGTACGCATTCGGTTGCAAGTGGACTTCATTTCACGAAACAAAGAGACAGTGAGAGAGAAGCACAGCAGAGTCAGGAGGACAGTCAAGGAAGTGAGTGGCAGGGAAGTAGCAACTCGAGACGGCTGGAAAGGATGGGCCAGAGTCAGCAGCGTAACGAGAGGATGTCGTTGTCGTGAGAAGTCATGCTTGCACTCTAAAACGATTTCAACATTATTCACTAAAATTAGAAGGCAGGTGACCGTATGAGGAAACTGGTTGTTGCTAGCGTGAGAAAGTCCTGAGAAAAGAGTATCTTTTTATTCATTGAGCACAGCTTCAGCATTATGTAAACTATTTTAGACATTCTTAAGCATGATTTCGATATCGAAAACGTTCACGTGCTCAGTGCCTATACCTAAAGCTGCTATGATGTGAGCAAGGATCAACGAGAATCCGCTCCATGCAAGACTAGTTATTATTCGAAATTACGGTTTTGTCCGTTCACAATTGCTACTCCCCTTTCATCATAGTCGAATGTTTACAGTGAGCGTCTACTAGCAGATATCTATTGTAGAGCAGCTTCGTGAGACAACTGAAAGGTGCAAGGGGTCAGTAGGACACATTCCTAATAATAATGCCACTTTAAAAATAAATCAATACCACGAGATCAAAATATCCAAATGCTATGTTGCTTTTAAGAATTGCTAGGTTTGTATTACGTCGTGTCATTCACAGTTCTATAACTTGCCAATGCCAGTTAATTAAGGTGGTGCCATGCGACATCAACTGACACGAGATCGCTTTCTGCATTCATCAAATTCGATACAAAGTTAGATAAGAAGGAATTTAGGCTGCATGAATTCTTGCTTTATTGCTTTTCTATTGTATGCCTTGCTTAAAGGCCACTAATAGAGCACATCGCTCATTCTCTTTGTAGCAACAGTGTGAGAAATATTGGCATAACACCTACAACTTGTACGGCGACGTCCACGTTAGACAGGACTTTGTAATTGATACTTGCCATTACACTTTTCGCAGATTCCACATATCTAAGGCAAGAATGCACTGTGCTCATAGCTGCATGACCTTGGGATAAAAATAATGGAGTTGCATCCTACGATACACTGTTCGTTCCTGTAAAAATGACAACATGCTGCAATCATACAGCATGCCTGTTCTGATTAATTAAAGCTTATTATTAAAGCTTGCGCAAGATATCGATATAGCTAAGAAAGTCGTAAGAGTGCAATTTTTATATAATAAAGTATCTTTAGCCTGATTTATGTCCACATTTATGTAGTGGCAGAAGGGCCATAGAGGCTCTTATCCCGGTTGAAGCCGAGAATAAACAATTCCCAGCGACAGTACTCACGACCCGTGACGTCATGGGTCGTGAGACACGAGCACCTTATTCCTGAGCGGAAGACCCTGAAGGTGAAGCGACCAGTGGAGCCGTACGACTTCAAGACTGATAGCTTGAAGTTGTCCTATGTCACCCTCATTTTGGCACGGACCTTAATTATAAGGCTATATTGACGTGGTCAAGCTTTGGTGCGACCAGCTCAGCCAACTGCATCTTTGACTTTAGTGGTCTCAACTCCATCTTATGCGTTTGCCAGTACGATTGATCGTGGTCACTCATAAGTTTGACCATGTAAGAGCAGCTTTACAAGGTGTGACGCTAGGTTTGTAGGGTGCAACATGATCACTTGAGCTTCATGAATACCACGCCTTGCTGTAGTGGCACATAAGCTTTCGATTGGTGACTTTTATTACGGTCTATTTAATTACATAGGATTTTACCCAAGCACTTCTACGAAGCGAACATTCTTGTCGGTTTGTATGTAAATATAGTTTTAAAACACTCCTCGATCCCAAGTGCATAATCACGAGCAAGGTGCTAAAATGTTTTTAGATATTGTCCAGTGACTGTCTAACCCTTGGCCTGAAATGCTGTGTTACACTAAACTTATCCGTCAATCGTGTGGGCATTGGCATCTTGCAGCCGATTTACTGCCTCACCATAGTTTGAGTGCTATCCTTTAAAGATTGAGGCCTGGTTTGTTGAGATGCCGAATGCAGGGCACACGTACTGCATCCCGAAAGCATTTTGGATTTCAATCACTTAAATAGGATATGTTGATGTGGCTTACTCAAGGACAGTAGGCAAACAGGGCAAAACAAATCCTCGCAAGCTTATTACCGCTTGCGTATTTTGCGACCATTTATTCACATGCTACTGCTGAAACTCACCATTGCATGCCAATGGTTGATAACGTGCAAGGATACCAGATGAATAGCAAATGAGACTGTGACCTATGCAAATATAAATTTACCCGCAGCACGAAATTGAGGCCTGTTAGCCAAACGTTTCAAAACATGGAGAATCTTGTACATGGTGTTGGCTTTCTGCTGCTCATAATATTCATTTAGCTTTTCTTCTCTTTTGCCAAGAACTACTGGTGAACATCTTTGTTGCAGGACTTGGCTGCTGGCAATGTTTTTTTGAATGACATATCTGTCCACACAATATCAAGAAACTTTCCTTGAAGCAAGGCCATGCTGACGAACACAGCGTGTAATAGCAGACCTAACTTTATAGAGAACGTTTAAGCAGCTCGTACATTTTTAGTGGCCCCGTGTCACTAAAATAGCTGAAATTTCTTTACTGGATTTGCTGCCTAAAAACTCGTCTAATTTTTTAATAGATCTTCTCCTGCTATCTCTTGCAGATTGAGCTGAGATCATGATAGTGACCCTTTCTTGACTTTTAGGTAGGTCAACAGGAGAGAGCAGTGGATCACTGGCTATTCCACCACTGGGACGAGTACGGATTGCCGGATGTTCATGCCATGCTTGAGCTGATGAGGAAGGTTAAGACTTGTACCACAAGCAAGCACTTGCCTGTCATCATACATTGTAGGTAAGCAGCTAGGTAGGAATCAGCTTCAGACATGCCGAAGGCACTTGGCAATAGCACCCGGCCACGACGTCGAAAAGTTAATCAATGTTTGACCAATCAGCGTAATTGCTTTTGTGCTGAGAGGTGGCCTCGGTAGTGTCATTAGGAACCTAGTGTAGACTTGATCTCTTAGGGGCATCTGACAGATCTGCAATGAAACGCTTAGGGTACTCGTGACTTGCTAATCAGAAACTGCAGAGTACTGTTTCACATTGGGCAGCCAAACGGATCCGAGCAAACTCATTTCGGTTTTCATGTTTTTATGTTCACACTCGTGAAAGGTGAGATCTCATGCTGTGGCTTGCAGACATTGAGCGAAATGTAGGCCTACTAATAGTATTGGGAGGTATTAAAGGTGGCCAAAAGTGGAGCCGTGGGGTTTGTATGACTAGATGACATGCGGATATTTAATGATATGTAACTGCACTTTACCCTCGAACGATACTCAGATGACATAATAAATGGGAAGCTTGCAATACAGGGAGCTTAGGCCCCTCGGCATGCTATAGGATGCACTGCACTCTGTTACGAACCTCTTTTCTTGTCATCTTTGGAGTGCTTCTACATTTACTTTGTATGACCAACGTTTATCTCTACGTTGTATTCATTGAGTACTAATGTAGTCGATTGAAATTCAGCGTTTTCTATTTTTCTGTGTCTCGGGGTCCCTATTTATTTTTCATGCATCTGTGGTCAGAATGGTGTGAGCGTGACTGCCTAGGCAAGTGAGTGATTCCGAATCAGTGCGATCGTATCGATGTGCGTTCTCTGTGTCTTTAAAATAGGACCGTTTCCACAATTATTCCAGTTAGGGACGCTAGGTTTTGGGAATAAGCCATAGATTGAGATAAGTCTTGTGGTGAGTACGTTGGATGGACCTGCATAGGTAGAAACTATGTAAGATAAAGGCAGTGACCTCTCGTTAGACGACCACACCAGCTTCACAATCAAGTCTGCCTACTTTCAGCTACATAACGTTGCTAAAATTCGGGCTTGTTTAGATAAGGATACCACGTCTAAGTTGGTCCATGCATTTGTGACATCCCGTCTTGACTTGTGTAACTCACTGCTTGCTGGTCTACCGGCATGTGCAATCAGGCGCTTACAGCTGGCGCAAAACTTTGCAGCTAGGCTAGTCTGTCGTGAGCGTCGCAGTTGCCACATCACACCACTTCTCGCCGACCTGCACTGGCTACCAGTCAAGAAACGCATCGACTTCAAGGTTTTGTCGCTCTCTTTTAGGTCCCTTCATTCTTTGGCTCCAGCCTATCTCTCAGATCTACTCCCCCACCAGGCCAAGCATCGTACCACCCGCTTTTCGGAATCTAACTGTTTACCAATACCTCGTACAAACCTCAAATCTTTTGGAGACCGTGCATTCAGTTCGTATGCTCCCAAAGCCTGGAACTCCCTCCTGACTTGCATCAGAACGCCCCCTGACTTGACCACGGTTAAAAAGAACTTAAAAACACACCTATTTAGGACAGCATTTAGTGGGCCCCTGTAATTCGTCCTTCATGTGCTTATGCGTGCTGACACTGTGCATGCTGCCACTAACCGCACTTGCATGCAGACCCTGTGCATGTCAACCCTAACCATGTTTTCCATATTGTTTATCAAGCATGGTATTACTCACCATTCAATCGCGTTTCCCTTTGCAGCAAACGTAAAGCGCCTGTAAAGAGATTGAGTTCTCTGAGGGCGCTTTATCAAGCGCATTATTGTTATGTTATTATTATTATTATGGTAGCGATTCAACTGCCATGGTTATCTAAAATTATGTTGCTGTTATGCTTCGTCGTAACATATTAAGACTATCATAACCGGTCTTTTAAGTTTTCGAGAGGCAGCTAGCGGCCAGCTACGATGCATGTGCTGCAGAATGTGAAACAGGAAAAGCGTCCTGGTCGAATGACCATTTCCCAACGACAAACATGTGACATTGCAGTCTTCTACCGTAGCAAAAGAAAGTCAGGCCGCGAAGACTGCATTTTTTACTCAGCCAGAATCAATTGCTGCCGATGCATGTATGATTTATAGCTAGCATTACAAAGCTATTTTAATCGGATGATCATGGACGTATCTGTGGTGTTTATTGTATGGCATTCTATGGGTGTCACTCAGCTTTCTCTCCGTGTAGCGTGTTCACATGTCTAGAAAGGGCGGCCTAGATAGAGACATATTCGGGTCCACCAAACTTTTTTTAAGCAAAGCTGCATCTCAAAATAAAAGATTCGTCTTCCTTGATTCAAGGTTTGGCAGCCCATTTTGCAAGCTACTGCTCTGGGCGGCTGGTGATGGAGGAGCGGTAGACTAATCAGTTTTCGCAGTGGACACCGATCTATGGCACCACTGTTTAGACAAGACATGTAGTGAGAACAGTTAAGGGCAACAGAATCGAGCGAACTCTCGTCCTATATGTTGCCTTGTTTCTTTCAGCGACGGCAGTGGCCGCACTGGCACGTTCATAGCACTTGACATGGTGCTCGACAGGCTTTTCAGTGAGGGCCTGGTAGATGTTATCAACACCGTTCGATTTCTGAGGACCTTCAGGCAGAAGATGGTTGCCAGTGCAGTAAGTGCCATCAACTCATTTCCATCGCGTGCAGCAAGCTTTATCGGTCGGCCAGTAAACATAGGCAGGCCACTCTCGACATTTATTGCGGTCGGTGAGGCATTGCATGCGAATTTGCCTGGTGTCATCCGATAGCAAGCGTCAGCAGGCCGTGCTGTAACAGCTGCCGTCGGCCCGAACCTGCGTAAGCAAGCGAGACTGTGATCGGTCTAAATGTGGTCTTGACCGTCTTGCGTGGCATGAAGGCACTTCGTGGCGATAGCTGTGCCATCGCCACGAAGTGCCTTCAAGCTGGCTGTACTTGACAAAAGGCATTGCAACTAAACATACACTGGTTCCTGATCTCGCCGCTCTCTGTTCTGTACCCTAGATACGCTGACGACCGTAAGGCCTTGTTGAGGTGTCATTCATTGAAGTCTGGCTGTCAGCATGAGCAATGTTTAAAACTAGATTGGTGTGGTTACAGCTATTCACGACAGAGCCAGAGACCGAGCAGGCCGCGCTCAAAACTCCCAGCTTCTCCTGGAGGTTCCCGGCAGGATTACACAAGAACCGCATGGCAATGCATAGCTCTTTCAGTAGAGGAAAGCTGGTTTGGCCTAGCGGTTAAGGTGCTCGCCCCGACCTAGGTCTGACTGAGGTCGTGGGCTCGAGTCCCGAGGCATATGTGAAGCGCCTGAATAGAGACTAAGTTCTCTTGGGGCGCTATATAAATGAATTATATATATATATATAACTTCGTTGTGTCGAATGAGAAAGTACATACTGTCGAGAGAATTTCATGCTATTGGGCCACTTTGAAGCAGTGTTCCACTGGCAAGTTAAGACGCCTTTGCTGGCGTCTGCTGCTCGGCAGCTGCAGCCACCTGCAGCCACCGTCTCGGCAGCTCGCCGATAGTTTGATAATTTGGTCTAAATGATCAAACTATTGTGGTAAACTACAGTGGTCTAGGTGAAGAGGAAGATGCACGTGTTGCTATTGGCCGCGAATATTTTATTGAAAGCTTGTTGTAAGCTGACGCTCCGACATCAAGCACGTGCTAGTAAACAGATGACGAAACGAAGATGCCGAGGAGGCTTCAACACTGGTGCGTACTCCGTCAGCGCCCGCAGACCACACACTGCACAGCCGTTCTTCCTCCGTCTTCTTTTCCCACTGCCTGCTCTTGCCCAGGCAGTGACCCGACCTCATTAAATTGTTTCCCAATTAACCGACACGGCCCATAAACCTGCAGCCATTAAGCCATCTGCCCGTACGGTCATAGCACGGCAATAATACAATCACGTTTTTCAAGGTGCATGTTGCTACTGTTCCTACATTAGGCACCTGGACTTACTTGAGTTTAAAGCACGCTATTACGACTGGCTAGTGTACATGTAGATCATGCTGATTTTTGGCACGGTACTGCTTGTTATCACACTTCGTAAATACCACAAATAGAATGGAGCAAGACGCTGCAGCAATTACCGTTCAAAATTCCGAGAGACTCAATTTACTGCAACCCTTACCATGTCACTCGCTATGCTGCTGCTCACGCTGCAGAAGAGCTTTAACCTGCTAAGCATCCGACGACAGGGATTTCTAGTTCCTCGCATAGTATCGAATTCTATTTCATATCATTTCATATAGAATTCATAGTATAGAATTCTAGTTCCTCGCATAGTATCGCCAGCCCTTAAGATTCGCTCTCGTTCAGTGGTGGCGATGATAGCTCAGCACTATCGTTTAGAATGGGCAGATGGGGCAGATTGGGAAAAGGGACAAAGGAAATTAGTCAGATTCCATATCCACGATGAGGGTACCACCAGTGAGTGACCTTTATGAAACTGAATCGGGAATCAAAAAGAGAAGTTGACCGGATGTCCAAGTTAAGCTCTGCAAGATGGCTACCGCACGCTTAATACGGCTCCGAATCTGACTTACTGCAGCTTGAAATTAATTCTTAGGCACAACACACCAAGTACATAACGTTTGTACAGAAATTGCGATTTGCTAATATGGTCCGTCTGCGGTAAGCGTAAAATATATGCTTAAAATCTACGCCGAGACACTTTGTGAGACTAGAAAACCTTAGTCATCCACTCCAAAAAATAGGGAAGCTGTCATTGGCTTCGTCGTGGGTGGGTACCCAAATCGAGTGAAAACGGTCCAGACATGGGCAGTAAATGAAAAATCTAACTGACCTAACCTACACTGAAGTTTCCATCCTGAAACCTCGAGATGGTAAGGAGCTCACCTTTAACGGCCATGGTGGTGGGCTTGAGCCCTTCTACATATAAAAAAGCGCCCGGGTAGAGCTAAGTATTCTTTGGGCGCTATATAAATGAATTATATAACGTATATTTTTAGTGCCAGAGACATATTGGGAAAGCAAGCAGACAGAAATGGGTTGGAGCAAGTTTCCGCCCTGAGCTCGATTGCGATGCGCTTTGTGAAATTCCATCGTCGACTCTCTACCACGAGTTGCAGATCCGTGCCCGGATGTTCGCAGATCTGCACCGGACTGAGTGTTCCAAGGAGCTGTTTAGTGGTCAAGAAAGGTTTGCATTAGTCGTCCACAATGAAGCAGGCGCAGGCCTCCGCTGTTCGCGTGCAATGACAACCACGAAGCTGTCTCCCCAGGGCACCGTGCAGGCATCACGTGCTTGGTGTTGTTTGATCGCACAGCAGAGAGACAGCCGATACCCAACACCAACAGTTTACTACTAACGCACGGAGCCGAAGAGCACACGGCTCCCCTCGGCCCCTGCTCTCACACGACTCCCCTCCCCTGGTCGACTCCGATGACTCATAGACCACAACGGTGCACCGGCCGACCCTGATGGTGAATCCACCATCTGACCACCAGCTGGTCCATGCCACATCAAAGGCGGGACCACAGCAGTGCACTGGCCGACCCTGATGGTGAATCCACCATCTGGCCACCAGCTGGTTACCGGCCTGTGTCCATACCACATCACAGGCGGACCACAGCTGTGCACCGGCCCCTCTCGGTGGTGCTTCTAACAGCTCACAAGTGGCTTATCAGACATACAATACATACATACAAACTACACGCTCCCTTGACCTTACGGTCACAAGTCAGGAGCCGGCATACAATATATACATACATACGTACATACGAACTACACTTGGCACGTGCTGCGTCCAACCAGTCTGCGCCGCCGCCGCCCAGAGCCGCAAGCGCAGCGAGCCGCCGCGAGATCAAGAAAGCTGCCGAGCTCCACAGAGATCCAAAAAATACCCTCTACATTTTTTCTGTGCATCGAACTGGTGCTATGCTAGTCAGAAAAGTCACTGCCTATATCGTCTCCTAGGCTTCGTACAATCGTTGCTTTACACCAACATATAGCCTTGTCCTCGTCATCATATTCGATTTAAAAATATCAAGGAAATCTCAGATGACAGCAGCGTGTGCGTAAGCATCAACGAGCTGCAGTTCATATGATATTCGTACTTATCTTAGCTGCCTGCATCATTCTGGTGCCGTTTCAATAAAAACAGCAGTATTTTTCTGTAGATTCAGTACACATTTATATACAAAGCTGTGTCTATGCATCTTAAGTGCGGAGTAACGGTGATTAGTGTCAGCCGCCTGATCACGGAAGCGATGACTTCATCGAGCGGTGAGACAAAAGCACTCACAAACCACTACGAGAAAGAATTTGAGGTGAGTCAGCAATTGCTAATTGGACTCTTAAGTCTACAGCTTTTAGTATGCGAAATTTGAGTCGCTCCTAGGGTGCCCGTGGTCCGAAGCGAGTCTATGCTAAACTGAGCAGTAGCGCGAGGCAGCCATTTCTCTCTGCAATTTCAGTCTTGTAATTTGCCGGTCCCTGCAGCCATGGTTGCCGTGATCTATTGTTCAGACTCTGACCAGGATTGTGCAGAAGATCAAAGTCAGCGATTGCGCAGCCGGCCACCGGGCAGAGAACCATTCAAAGAGCAGAGACATTATGATCCAACCTCGTAAGCAGCCGACTGCTTGAAGCGAATCCTCGCAGCAAAGCTGATACGGAAAGGTCGCACCTTTCTGTTGACGGCTCAGAGCGATGGCGAATTTATCTAAACTTGAAGATCTCGTACGCTAACGCTTTCTTTACTTAGCCGAAAGAGCGAGGCCGTACCTGATGACTTTCGATAGCACCGACAACTCGGATTATTTCAACGCTGTCTATGTAAACGTGAGTACTTCGAGGCGCACAGGCTACCCCGTGGCAGCAGCGGCAGTGCCGCTGCAGGAGGCGGCAGGGGGCGCTGGCTATTTGCTCCACAATACACGTTTCCAGGTTCTCGGCTTTCAGAGCTTCGTGCTCATTTACTTTGCATTTTCGGCTGTTACCTCTCGGTAGTTTGCAGTAAGCGCTTGCACAAATATGTAAAGAAAATGCAATGGGAATAATGCTCAAACTTAAGCGTACCGTCGTCTCCAGTAGCTACCAGTTCCGATCGAGATTCCTGATCGCTTAGGCTTCTTATTCGGAAGACTCTCTGAGCCCGAGACACGGGACAGACTTGGTGAATGCCACTCGACGATCGAATTCTTCCTCCAGCACGAAGATATATCATACAAGACAAAAAATATGAGCGATCGCATGTAAGACCTTTGCAATCCTGTTAGAATGCCTGCACTCGAGCGACCGTTCTTCTTGGTCCGTCGCTGTTTCGTAGGTTCTACTTTGCTGAGATAGGCCAAGATAGGAGAGGCGCAATAGTAACAAATAATTGAAACTATTGAGCTTATTAGAATATCCGATGCGCGGACGTGTATCTCCGTATGTAACTCCACAAAGCCATAAAGACTATGTGAGCTTTACGCAGGCGAGTTTTTTTATAGTTCACTCACAGCCAAAGGGGCTTTCGGGACGCATTCGGTAGCCAACAGACTTCATCTCACGCAACAAAGAGAAAGTGGGCAGCATAGCAGAGTCAGGAGAACAGTTAAGGTAGTGAGTAGCATGAAAGTAGCAGCTCAGAACCGCTGAAAAGGATGAGCCATAGTCGGCAGCAGGAGAGTAGTTGTCGTTGCGTAAGAATTGTGGAAGCGAGTTCCACTGTCTAGGACCTGCAGAGCTAAAGCTTCTATCGCCAACGGCCTTTAAGCTGAAGAACGGAACAGCTAATTTACTGTTCATACAGGACCTGAAGACACGAGGAGGCTGAAACTGGTGCAGCAGTTCAGCTAGGTATGGAGGAGCTAAGCCGTGGCGGGTCTAGTGGGTCATCGTAAGAACTTTGCTCTGTATCTGTTGATCAACCGGCATCCAGCCAAGCTCTTTTAGCAAAGGAGACACATGGTCAAACCTCTGGGATTAGATGAATAGCTAGTGGGAAAAGTAACCGACATGTTACGCTGGTCTTCTACTATGTAATAACATGTTGACGATGTTTAATGTCCATATTTATAAAGTAATTACTTCTATAAGGAAAGAGGACTGCGTTTAAGCAACCCTGCTTAACTGCTGTGAGCGCTTGGGTGTACGTCGAGCGTATAGTCTATAATGTATAAATATTTAGATCAGGTCAGCGGAAGTTTGCTCGAAGCCAGCTCATTCAAAAATACATGAGTCTGCATATATTTATATCACCTTATGTAAGCAGCGTTCTGCTGAGAGCTTGACATTTCCGTTGGATTTGCACGTGGAGGTATTTCCAGCCCAGGACTGGGCAGACAAGCGGCAGTCTGCATCTTTCTGCTGCCAATTGTCACTCGCGGCCCTTGAGCTACCTACTTGTCCTAGAAATTGAATCTGCAATTGCTTTAGAGGGTTGCATTTTCTTTTAACAGGGTCATCGAAGGCGCGACGAGTTCATTGTCACCCAATGGCCATTGCGGTGTACGGTCAACGACTACTGGCGCCTGGTCTATGATTGTCACATATCTACTGTCGTGGTGCTGCACGATGAATCTACGTCGCAGGTCTGTAAGCCAATCGCTCTCTCAGAGCAAGGGACTCATCGGCAAGGGTGCTGTGTCCTCTCTAATTTATGAACAGCTAGGCTTGTCTGATGTGAGAATCAAAATTGCCGCAGTGTACCACTTCTCACCTATCTGCACTGGCTTCCAATCAAGCAGCGCATCAACTTTGTGGTTTTGTCCCGCACCTTTGATTACATTCACAATCTTGTTCCTTCGCAATGTCTCTGAAATACTTCCTAATTAGGATTCCCATCGCACTAACCACCGCTCTGACTCTGGAAGTTTTATTGTGCCCCAAAAGAACATCAAATCCTTTACAGACCATGCCTTCAGTTCTATGCTCCTAAAGCCAGGTACTTACTACAGACAGACACCATGTCACACCATGACTCAATGAAATTTAAAAACTACCAAAAACCTGCATGATTCTTCTATCATAGCAGTTTTTGCTATGATATAATACATGGTGACATGATATACATGGTACAATTTTCGGCACGCTCAATCAGATGGATAGAGCGGCAGTGATAGAGACGCATAGGAGAATTACGGGTAGATAGGAACCTGATATGTCATAATCCATGGACCATACAAAACGAGCCGGAGTTGAGGGTTAGTCTGCTTTCACTAGGGCTGGCGCTGTACAAATCCAGCTCCTCTGTGGCTTTAGAATATGCCGCTCTACGTATAGGACACGGTTGCTATAAGGGTATTTCTCGCTTGCTGCCGCACTCTGCTGCCGTAGACTCACACGTGCGTGTATCCGTGCACCATCTCCGATTCGCTAATCTCGGTGCTTTGAGGTTCCGCCAGTATTGGTTGCACAGCAGCACGAATGAACGCCCGTAGCACTGAGTTGCGTTTGTGGCGAAGGACTTTAATTAAGGAGCCGCTTCGCAGTGTTGGTAACCATGGTAACCATGCGTCCAAGGAATAGTCGCCAGGCGCCACATGGGCACAATTTTAGCTCGACAGTCGCTAGCACTGCAAATTTGGCTGGTACGCGTCTAAAAGCTGGAAAGCTTAGAATGGAGCTCACCGACCGATGCGCTCATTCGGCTATCTATTCTATCGACAGTAGAATCAACATTGGCTCTCGATGACGATGACGCAGTGTCGCAATTCGGTGCGTAGAATGTGCTGAGCTAATTCAACTGGGAGTAATAGTGGGCATTAATTCTGTGCGCCCCAATTACGTACGTCCTCGCCCCAATTACGTATGTCCTCGCCCTAATTACGTATGTCCTCGCCGCTTTTGCCGCTCCTGCAGGGCATGCTCGTGGCATACCCGGGCTGCTCGTGCTGCTTCCGCTGCGAGCCCTCGCTCTTGCGGCCCAGATCGGAAGCAGCGGTCCGACGGTCGTCGCTTATTGGCCGCTTACGGATCGTCCGGCTGCTCGTCCGGCCGATGATTGGACGGCCGAGCAGTAGACGTAGCAGCAGCAGCAGCAGCAGCAGCAGCGGGGAGACGCTTGGAGCCGCTTCTTTTTCGATCGTCCGGCTCAGCGGCGAGTGTGCGGTCTGTGCACGCCAACCAGCATGCACTTCGCTTCGTGCCTTTACAGGTGTATCCGCTATTTTGGCCAGTCGACAGGGGGACGAAACAACGCTTCGGACCAATAGCTTCTACGTTCATAGGCTCAGAAACCAGAGACGGCCTCGTAGTGAAGTCGTTCCTGATCAAGAAGGTAAACCTCTGCCCTCGCGATGACATGACTTTGACCTTGGTATATCCCGGGAAACCGATCATAATAAAGTGAATGGGCGTGTAAACCATTGCTCCATTATCAGATAAACAAACACCTTCTGGCAGATGTCTATGCGGTCCAAAAATTCTAGCTTTCGATCATTAATGAGGTTTGGAGCCACAAATGGTTGCCAGCAAAAGTGATTGCTGTAAGTGCTCCTTGATTTACACACGGAGTGGTGCAAAAATAATTGTGATAATTGTAATTGCATGAGAGCTGTTCAAGTTAAGTTCAGAAGTTAGCACAAGTAATTCTCTATAATTAGCTAAGCACGGCAATGGACACTGCACTCTTTTGAAAGCGAGTCGAGGCAATATTTCTGGAACCGAATTCCCGGCCGGCCAGCTCAGTGGCATTCAAGTTCTACATAGGTTGTGACTCATAATAGTAGTAATAGTACACTTGATACAGCGCTCTCAGAGGACTCGATCTCTTTCTAGGCGCTTTACATTTTCTGCAAAGGGAAACGTGATTGAATAGTGAGTAATATCATGCTTGATAAGCAACATGAATAACATGGTTAAAGGTGACGTGCACAACGTCAGCATGCAAGTGTGGTTACTGGCAGCATGCACAGTGTCAGCACGCATAAGCACATGAAGGACGAATCACAGGGACCCACTAAATGTTGTCTTTAATAGGCGCGTTTTTAATTTCTTTTTAAATGCAGTCAAGTCAGGGGATGATGTGATGCAAGTCGGGAGTGAGTTCCAGGCTTTGGGAGCACAGGAACTAAATGCACGGTCTCCAAAGGATTTGAGGTTTGTACGAGGTATTGGTAAACTGTTGGATTCCAAAAAGCGGGTGGTACGATGCTTGGGGCCTGGTGGGGAAGTAGATTTGAGAGATAGGCTGGAGCCAAAGAATGAAGGGACCTACAAGTGAGCGAAAAAGCCTTGAAGTCGATCCGTTGCTTGACTAGGAGCCAGTGCAGGTCGGCGAGAATTGGTGTGATGTGGCAATTGCGACGCTCACGACAGACAAGCCTAGCTGCAGAGCTTTGTACCAGCTGTAAGCGCCCGATCGCACAGGCCGGTAGACCAGCAAGTAGTGAGCTACTGACGTCAAGACGGGATGTCACACATGCATGGACCAACTTAGATGTGGTATCCTTATCTAAACAAGCCCGGATTTTAACATTGTTATGTAGCTATATGTAGGCGGACTTGATTGTGGAGCTGATGTGGTCGTCTAACGAGAGGTCACTTTGGAGCATGATACCTAGATTTCGTGTGCAGATCCAGCAGGAGATACGTTAGCAGAGCCGATGTTGAACGTTAGCCTCTCCAATTTCTAAATCCCACTCGGTTTGCCCATAACAAGTAAGTTAGTTTTATCATCATTTAATTTAAGAAAAATGAACATGAACATGAACATCCCAACCACAAAAAATTGTATCAAATTAGAACAAAAATTAAATGGGTATGTCATCCAAGCTTTAAGCAAAAGAACATTTTAACCCCTAATTACGCATGACACTTGAATTGACTGACGCAAAGGTATGCAGACTGGACCCTTTGAAACTGGGCACATTCATTGATAACATAAAGAAAAGTTACGTTACAGGTCGCAGCTGCTAGAAGGATGGCGATGGCAAGGTGACAGAGATTACCCGAGACCTCAATTGAAGAAATGCTAAGAACTGGATACATGATAGCACAGTACTCACGAGTGCGTTTTGAAGCCTTTCACGAGAAAGTCATCGGATAATGCGATGCTTACACAAAGCGCTTTGTGGGTGCGTACGATAGAGAGACCAGCGGACGGCCTGAGATTGGCCTGAAGGGTGACTTCGGGCAACCAAGCGACTCGACACGCCCATTCACTTTATTACGATTGGTTTCCCGGGATATGTCAAGGTCAAGGTCATGCCACCGCGCGGGCTGAGCCCAGATTATTTCTGGCGACGGGGACAATGCGGGATCAATTTTATCAACAGAAATAAACCCTACGAATTTTCGCGTTTCTCGTGCTACTAGCTACATCGTCTTCTTTCACTGTTTGCCAACTATTTGATTCCAGATCAGTTTGGTTTTCTAGAAGCGACGTTTTCGGTTAACCGGTAGCTCCTGACTAATTTTGCATGGGTGGGTGCTGTAATTCCATATTGTTAATTCACCAGGAGACAGCCTCGAACGCATCATTTGCAAAGGTAGCTGGTTGTGTGATCAGCGAGACTCAAATTCGTGGGAATCTCAAACTAAACAAGCGATCGAAAGGGAAGTGTGAAAATGCGTTGTTGGCGTTTGACGACCCCCGGTTAGATGGTTGCATGGGCAACCAGGCTGAGGCCTCCCTCACCCAGGCCCTGGACGCCCGTCTAGTCTGCTATTTGCAAGGTATAGGTCATCAGCCCATAACACGTCCAGTCCCTTTTAGAAAACGGTCTGTCCACGCCCTTGATTGATTGTTAGAAATCTGCTAAATATGGAGTCTCTCTTAATTTGGTAGCTACAACTGATGAACATTGTATGGGCATCGTGTTTTTGGAAGGCTTGCGTCCTTTACGAGAGATGACAAGACAGAGATACATCTTGCAATTGGGCCCAGCTTGCCGGAGTTACCCGAGATTAGGGCAGTCGGTTTGACATCGATTGGTCCCCAAACTGATGTCAGAACATTTTATAATTTGCCCCGACCAGGCGCATGGTCTGGATTATCTTGCGAGGCACATATTTTGGCTTGTCCGGCAAGCACAAAGACTTATCATGCCAGGCGCATGTTTTGATTTGTCCGCCAAGCGGCCAGAACCTGCCGCCACAGCCCACTGGAGTGGTAAGTTTTCCCATGGGTAGGAATTAGGTTCTAGAACACAGCTAAATTTCATGGAGATTGCGATGTGCTGCTTCAATATGCGTGCGATCTTAATAAATTGCCTTTCAAAGTTTTAATTACCTCGGGTCGCATGTCATTTCCTGCAAGTGCCTGCACATTGTGATCCGCAGGACTATGCTTCTCTGGATCTGTCGGAGGAAGAAAAGCAAAGACTAGGTCTGTTGCTGCCTGAATTTTGTCTCAATCAGGTGAATGGCAGCCAAATGCGAGATGACTGCGTTATTCGGATCATGGCTTCTGTAGCACGGCAGATTAGTTTCAGGATCGAAGTTGCCACTTTCCTCCGGGCGCTTGTTCCTTTTGCAGCATGGCTGCTAGCTGCTGGTCTGCTTTGCTTGTCTGGCTCTCGAAATTTTAGCCTCAGTCGTGTCATTCTGATTATTAGTATCTACATTTCTTCAGGATATCCACAAGTGTCCAATATGGCCTACAAATTAGCTTGCTGTTTTCCTTTCTGAACGCAGCCGGCTCTACGCTGCCGCCGTGGCTAAGTAGAGCCACGGGACTGGATCACGTGTCTCATTAGAAGCGAGATGGACCAAGCAGCGCTCTACCTTATTGACATCTTTTGAATGTGTTCCTGCTCGCTGTTTCGACAGTATCTTGTACGGGCTTTCGCAGCACCAGGTTTGACCTAGTGTGCCTGTAGAATGCTTAGACTAGTTTTTCAAAGACGGTAACGATCGCACTTTGTTCGGACGCTTGATCCTCGAATTGTGTACTTTCCGCATACTCGGCAACGCACCACGGTTGATAAAGGGCTTTATTTTCTAGTAGTAGCGAGTGTGGCGCTTAGCACCTTCACGCTATTTTACCATTTCGCCTTGCACGCCCGTCACTTCGTACTTTCGATGTGTGGTTACCTACCGCGAATTTGGATGACAAAAAGTCGTTAAGACTCATTAGGCAGCTGTGGACATTCAGGGTAGAATGTTTTAAGACACAGTAAGAGCTGTGCTTTGTAGGCGACTCGACCAGCGATTACCTGCGACTACCTTGATTTATAGCCAAATGATAGCGCTTCTCCAGCGAAGAGACCTAGCCCGTTATACTCCTGGACCACGATTTCGAAGTCAAACGTCGACTTGGCGACTGCTAAGTACCGTATAGATGGTTATTTCTTAATCTTGATTATAGTTGTTGATAAGCCATCAATTTGCTTAAAAAATCCAAAATTGGATGCAGCCCCTGACCGAAGGCAGCACTCGCTCGGACAGGGCGCCTCACTACGGATGGGCAGGTGCAGCTGCAGAAAGATAACAAACGTTGGAAAGCCGCCGCCGCCGGCTACACGGCTGGAAATCGGCCGCCTTCGAGAGACGCTCGCATCGCCATTATCCTCATGCGGAAATGCAAGACTGCGTCGGAGCCAATCGGCGATAGTCGGCTGCCAAAATTTCTGTTCTGCACAGGTTTTACACGTTTCCGATGCAACGCCACGTTGGCACTTTTATTTGTTGTTGTCGCAACTCAAGTTGTCCTCAAGCTGCTCCTGCTGCAAAACGACGGCGTCCCGTTCGCTCGCAGGCCGTCGTCAATCCGGGCGACGTGATGGCATACGGAAGCGAGACCAAGCAAGTGAAGATCATATTTCTGAGCAAAGGAGCGTGGCCGGATGCTCAGGCAACACCGACTCCGCTGACGCCGTCGTCTCGGGCTTCCGTCGGCGTGGCGAGCAGGAGCGGCCTGCTGGTCGAGCTCCTGCTCGCCGCGCGCGCCTGCTCGCCGCAAAGCTCGTCCGGCGGCGGCGGCCAGTCGTCGTCTGTGCTCGTCATTTCCAGGTAGCGAGCGCTCTCCTTACATTAGCGCTCACCTTTCGCGATAGCTCGACTCTCTCGCCCGACCCGCTACACCAATCGCACCCCTACGTTAGTTTGAGCTCGGCGCTCGGTCAGCCCGCGCGCGTCGCCTTCTCGCTCTCGGCGTCTTTCGCGCCCGCAACCGAGCGTCCGACGCTCAATGCGGGCGGCCTTTAATTATTTATTTTTATTATCCGCAGGGACGGCGTGAGTCGCGCGGGCATCTATTGCACAGCGAGCATCATCTACGAGCGGCTACTGGACGAAGACGAGGCGGACGTGTTCGGCGCCGTACGATCCGTCAAGGAGAACAGGCCTCAGCTCGTTGGCTCCTCAGTAGGTCACTCCCGCCGAACGGCACGCCACGCATCCCCTTTTCTACTGTGCGTGGAGTAATTCAAATCCGGGAATGATTCGAGCCGGATGCGAGTCCTTGACCGCGAGCGTGCGTAACCGAAAGTCACAAGGACGTGACGTAACGCGGCCAGGCCTACGTTCCTCGCCGGCGCAGCGGAGTTAGCCGAAAGCGGGCGCACTTACCTCTTTAACTACGAAGAGTTTGCACGAAGCGGCTGAGTGGTTGGTAGCCGGCGGGTCATGTTGAGAACGAGTCCTCGTCCAAACTGAGCTGCGGGCATGACCAGAACTGGCAATTGGCGAGAAGCTTCTAGCACTTGCTAGTGGCCCCTTAAGGCCGGCGGCGGTACAAGCGCGTTGCACTTATTAATCATTTCATTTATCATTTATTTATTTATCCCTTTGTCGGGTCACGGTGTCTAAGGGACGGCTTTAAAAGGCGTCGGCCCGCCAACTGCTCGGACCGGCCGAGGCGCGCGATCGAGATCTTACAACACATGAGCACGGGCTGAAGGCTCCATCGGTGAGCATTCTGGTCCCATGGGAAAATAATCATGTGTCGTTAGGAAATGGGAACTGTGCTATCTAAGCAACCGTCGAATAGCTTCGCCAGAAGCTGAGAAGATTTAGCCGCAGATTGAACCATTTTCAAAGAGGTGAACTGGTGAGCTTGCAGAGGCGAGCAGCACCTACATTCTGCCGGAGCACTGTAGCCGCGTACGAAGACCAGAGCAAAGGCAGCGACCGAGAATCGTGCTGGCAGTACGCATCGAAAAGCTGATCTCCCGCTAGCAACTCTGGCTCTCATCTGACAATTCTCATCTTTAGTTCTGCGTGAGCTCCTCCTAGTGTTCCCCTTCGACTGCAAATGGCAACTCTCTAGCCTACTCCCTCGTACACTTATTTCAGGTCTACCTCGATTTACTACTAATCGCTCTCGGACCGCCGGGTAGCAGTCTTATAGTCAGTCAATGAGTAGCAGTCTCATAGACAATCTCCAACCTTCGGGCCGAGCGGTACGCTTCCCCTTGATCGACCATTAGTCATGCTTGGCTGGGCCGAACCTTCAGCAGCACGAAGCCTGTGGAAACTAGTACATCCCTCAAACTCAAGGCCACTACTGTCGTTCTTTCTTGTTATCCAACTATCTTCCTTCGGTATGGCACTAAGGCATGTTACGTTTTTGCAGGCCCGTGGTTACAGAGCGCTGTGGTACTGGCAGCCTATGAGCTTCGTTCAAGTAATTGCCTCCTCAAACCGCATTTGGCATAATATGCCACCATCTTCCCTGCCCCCGAGGTACATGCGAAGCGCCGGAATAGAGATTAAGTTCTTTTGGGGCGCTATAAAAATGTATATATATATATATACATATACATATATATATATATATATAAATAAAACATTGATAGCATTGGGCTTTTATCTAACCTATTCTAATTGTTGGCAAATCATACGAACTGTACTTGCAGGCATATGCATTTGCACGTAAGTGACACGAATATTTCTACACTCTCAAAAAGGTCCCATTCGCTAAGAGATTGGAATCAAACACTTACCTGGAATCGAGTACGACCCGGGACCCTTCAGTACAAGGCTGACCGCCCTCCATAGCAAATCAAGCAGCTTGTGGTGTGGTACAATTTATGCAGGTTACAAGAGTTGGTTAGCATACAGCATGGGGCAGCAAACCAAATAAGCTTGGTCGAGGTGCATTTTAACCTGAAAGAGGTTCGCCAAAAAATTAACAGGACTAATAGAATTCACGAGTACCCATGGTTATCAAAAATGATTTGTATTGCAATACAGCCAGCACGAATGGTATTGCTCATTTCTCAAATATGCAGCAGCCAGCAAGCAAACAGGTGCTGACTTAAATCACACGTGCATCAACGGCCAGCTACACTTGTGCGCTGGGCGCTTTTGCATGCAGCAATGCTCTTACCCTATTTCCTGCTCACCGGCAAAGCGTATCGTTGCTTCAGGTAGAATACAATTACTGCTATGCAGTAGCCACAGATCTTGCACAAGCATATGCAGCTACAGTGAGGGACATGACGAGCAGCAGCAGCAACAGCACGAGCCACGGCAACGTATCACACGAGGACCAGTGCACAGAGTGCCAGGCAAGCTCACAAAGCCTGACAGCCAGCAGCGGCCATGTGGCGAAAGGACAACCGCCGCTTTGCGTGGAGGAAGACGATTGCATCAGCAGGACCGACGATGGACAAGACCACAGGACGTCTTTGCCGATCACATCTTCAATAACTGAGGCTGAAGCTTGCCACCCTCATAGCCTCGAGGTAGGCGGCTGCAAGCACTATGACGACAATCGAATGCCTCAAGCGAGCAGTAGAAGCCGAGCAGACACAGAACAGGCTGGTATCGCATTAGGCAATGATAGCAGCCTTGCGGCTTCCCAGCAGAGGCAGCCGCAAAACTCACAATTAAGTCAAGCCCACACGACGGCAGGCTTGATTTCCATCGGTGACTCCCTTAAGGTCCATGCCCATGGCCTACTGCAGGAACAGAACGCAGCTAACCAGCAGAGCCTTCTAGCCTACACACGCAGTGAAGATCACGACGGCAGCGAAAATCGGCATGTAGCTCAGATTAGCGACGCTGATGTACATAGCAACGGCAGTTGCGCACATGCCACTGACATTGGCATCGTGAGTAGCCAGGATGTCAACGGCAGCGCTGACGTATCCATCAATGTGCATTCCAACGAACGGCAGAATGGACACTTCAGGTACCAACAGAAGGACTGTGAAAAAGACTCGCTCAGTCAGCAACCTGAAATTGGCTTACCATCAGCTCATTGATAAACCGTCTTCAGCTTTAGACGGCATCAACGGCAGTGCACAGCTGAGTGCATATAAGAGCTGAACAGCTTTCAACCAGTGGTTGGCACTATCACCAATATACGGGTACCGGTACACCATTATCACTGGTATACCGATAGGCATGCAAGCATGCACACTCCATGCCGTTTAATCGCTTCTCGGCACATTATCGGCCGCCGACACTGGGGTGGTAGTATATAGAGACTCGCCAATTTGGAAACGTTTTCATATAATTTATTTACATAGAAACTCAACAGCGAGTTTTTTTTTAGCTCTGGGCGTATAGTATGCCGTTCTTATCAGCGACACCATTCTTCCCCGGAGGCAAAAATAAAGCCAGAGAAATAGTTAAGCAACTAAAGCAGTGCCGCATTAGCAACAGCAGTGTGTACAAACCTTGGTACCTCTGCACAGCGCACATTCGACGGTCATTCGACCTCAAAGACCGCTTGCCTGATCTCAAAGACCGCTTGCCACCTTGCTTTTGAACACGACATAAAGGTAGTACACTGTGCTATGCTTCTCTACTGAGCTTCCATCGCCTGGCCTTCATCCTCTTCGACTTCTGCTCCATCGCCTCGATCTTTATTAATGCCGCTGGCAGCTATAAAAAAAATTAAGGTCGTTTCGCTGTGGGAGAGGAAATGGACAAATGAGAGAAGAGCCAGCTGCCCTCTACATTGTACACAATCAATACACACCTGCGTGAGCCTTCCCATTGATCACCTTGCCGGGAACCTGGCCAGCTTGAAGCATCTGCTGCAGTCGCTCAACCTCTTCTAAAGTTTGAGCGTTCGCTATGGCAGTCTACAATACAAACCATATAAAGCTGAACAGAACTGTGCTCAGAAAAACCCCAGCCCAATGTTTACACGTCACCTGGGTTACAAATGGACAGCACCTGTGCTTGTAGTCGAATCAAACTAAACCAGTTACTGCCTTGCAAACTGCTTACCTGCAGTCTACTTTGGGCTACTGCCGAGGGAGGCCACTGCTGAGGGGAAGTGAGAGTATATACAGGAGATATATCCAGGCTTTGAGAGCATATGCACTTAAGGCACTGTCACCAAAGGATTTGAGATTAGTTAGAGGCACAGCTGAACGACTAGAGTAAAAGGAATGGGTAGTGCGATGGTTAGACGAACGAGGAATATATGATGTGTAGACCACAGCAATGGAATGAAGGCACTTAAAATGGTGTGATAGAATGCCAGATGTCGATACGATACTAATTCACAGGAGCCAATGCAGGCCTTCAGATAAGTGGTGTAATGTGGCAGTTGTGACACTGAAAATTGACAAGCATCTCGGCAAAGTTTTGCATCAACTGAAAAAAATATCCAGCTGTGGCTGTGGTCCTCATCTCAGCAAGCTTAAATTTTTCGCAATGCCACACAGGTGACAGTATGCAAACTTGACCGTGGAGCTGATATGTCACACAGTGAACAGTCAGTGACCAAGAATGCACACACAGACCACAGCTGCATCCACTAAAGACATGGCCAGCAGGCTGCAATGACTTCTATCAACTGTGAACCACTGAGCTTGATCGGGCTTGCACATACCCGGATGGCATCAATGTCTTCCTTGCTTGGTCCTGAAGATGCAGCCTTGCCAGCGATAGGCTGGCCAGGCACAAATGTTTTAGAACGCTTTCCAAGGTCTTTAGAAAGCTGCTGACCTTTCTTGCCCTTGAACATGCGCTTAGCCTCCTCACGCTCCTACAGTAAGTTTCGACACATCAAAGCACGCGAAGCTACACAGCGTCAGAAACTGCAATTACTCGATTGTTGCTGTTAGCATTTGTTGTACAGTTGTGAGTACAAAGAAAGTTGGCTAGCAGGCAGATGGACCACGGCATCCACACTTACTGCAAGCTTGACTTTCTTGAAGTCAAGCAGTCGCAACTGTGGCAGCTTGTGGATCACGTACAAACGGTAGTGCGGCTTTGCTGCAACAGGATTCCTGAGGAGGCTACAGAAGAAAACCAACAGAATAAAGAAAAGCAGAACAGTGACATTTGTGCTTACAAATTTTCGGGCCCAAAAGGTATTAAAGACAGAAAATATCACAGACGTCTTGCATTATGAACCTTAGCACTCGTAGTGATTGCACGGTCGACAAGGGATCGACGTCGCCCAACTCCTGAAGGTTGTTATTAGTGAGCACAAGTGTTTCCAGATTTGGTATGCTTTCTTCAATGCGCTCACCAATCCGCCTACAACCAGGAATAACCAGGCCGAGCCCACATTGTAATGATTGCAATGACGATAAGCTAAGATGGCAGAAACGGAAACAGGTAAGAAGAGCGTTGAAGTACCATCAATCAAGGCAAGAATTAGCCACTTTATTTCAAAAAGATTAGCCGATTTACCAGTCTCATTTATTCAGCGGCAAAATAGCCTTAACGGCAATCACCAACGCTTGCAGTGGGCAATATAGGATCACCCACTGCAGGCGTCGAACCTACGACCTGGGTCGTGGAACAGCGAGCATCTTACTTCTAGGCTAGTAATGTCGATTAAAAGGGCGAGCTGCACTCCATTACAACAAATTGAAGCACCTGCATCAATGCACTCAATCGATGTTTAATTTTAGGCAGCCAGTCAATATTAATACATATATTTCCCACCAAGCCCGACGTGGAATAATATTAAAGCATTATACGGCAGTAAACCCATCCACGAATTACAATTTTTGAACGGGTTCACTACCAGCTAGCAGGCCAATTTACTAATCAAAACCGGAGGCACATTAACAATAGAGGCATGCTGTCAATAAGCCATTAACGAGTTGAAAGTAATGCTTTCAGAAAAACAGGATTACACCAAAAGAAAGTGTGCCAGTCTATCAGAAGGCATGCCAACTAGAAAAAGGGCAACATGCATTCCACTAGCTCGTAAGTTGGTAGATGAGCAAAACAAGTCTATGTCGTAGTGATCAGCACGAAATGATGAAAATCGTTGAAACAACTGCTATTTCTGTTATAATTAAATATAATTAATTTATATAGCGCCCCAAGAGAACTTAATCTCTATTCAGGCGCTTCACATATGTCTCGGGGCTCGAGCCCACGACCTCAGTCAGACATTAGTCGGAGTGAGCACCTTAACCGCTAGACCAAACCAGCTCGGCGTTGCTACATATACGCCCTTAGCAATAATCAACGCAAAAAAAATAATTGGAAAGGTTACATCATTCCCACACTGCTATTTCCCCAACCCTAGGCCTTCTGCCATACTACTTAGCACTTAACATCACAATCTATCACATCATTCTCAGATCATAGGCTCTATGGTCATTCAAGCCAACCTCTTTTATTAACTACATTTGAAAAAATGGGATTCAAGCATGTTTAAACCCCCAACATAACACAATTTAAAGCAAGCCGAGACAAATATTGCATTCGATTGCCATCGATTACAAAATCAGGCTATGCTTTCAGAATATTTTCAAAAAATGCATTTTGTGCAAGCAGCTTTGGCAGCTACAAGTTGTGTATACATGCAGCCAAGGTACAGGAGGCCAGGTACCACCACACCCAACTTACGCTATCTTGTTATTGCTCAATAAAATGCTCTTCAGACGTCTAAGAAAAGGGAAGCCATCGAGTTTTCGTATCTCATTATCAGAAAGATCAAGAGTGTCAAATTGGTCCTACAACAAGACAAGAGACATTTCATAACTATGAGGGCACAGCTGTCCATGCCACTGGACGACACCAACCCAAAAAGGCTTCTTTCCAAAACAACGGACCAGTTCATGATCACAAAAAGACTGGCAGTGAGACTGAACATGCTAACATGAGATCAAAGAGCATTCCTTCAAGCTAATTCGGATGCGAATTCTGTACAGCTAGTAGAAATGTAAAACTGCGATCATTTAAAAAGCAAGTAAATATTATTTCTATGCTACTTGTAGGTAGGTAGCCCACCAATCAAAACTAGCCATACTAGTGTACTGTGATTTTTCTCAGAAAAAAAGAGTTCTAAAGGAGGGAGGATGGTGGACAACACGACTCTCCCGGGCTCTTGGAAATATCAAATGCTGACCAAAGACTACATCTGCACAGACTTGCACAATGCACTACTGCGCGACGCTCTGCGTGAGACCTCAAGTACAGCAGTGGCTGCCCAATGACTCCCAATGATTCAATCACCCTTTTTAAGTCGGAATCCTAGCATATCCTATCCTAGCATATCATAATCCTAGCATATCATAATCCTAGCATATCATAATCCTAGCACCATGACATTTTAGAAAGTAGTGAGCATCCCCGAATGCACCACAGCTCAAGCTCGTGGCAACAGTGCAAACAGTCGCTACATATTTTATAAATATTCTCTCTCCTGTCTTGCTCAATAACCCTGCAAAAAGTCTGCTCAATAACCGTTTGCAGGCTTTGACTGCACATCAACCCATCTCGGTCATATGTGCCAAAGCTATTGCGGCATCATTATAGACCCTATAACGTTTACAGAACCGATGCAAAAACAATAGCCACAAATACGACTTGTATATCAACAGGGAATTCCACCAGGTCTAAAAAAAAGTGGATGAAATATTAATCCTATATGCCCAATTAAAGTGCTCTTTTCTAATAGAAGAAAAAGAGCAAATATTGCAATTCACCAGCCTGAACCTGACATAGCAGCTTAGTAAACGTGTAGGATTTTTTAATTAATTTTGCTTATTAATAAGTTATTTTAGAAACAGATGCTGCCGTATGTAGACACCGAATTACAACATTGAGACAGTGGAAGCAATGCGCTCATCCAATGACGAATCGTTTTGTTTTCAACACACTGCCTACATTTCGGCCAGACGTTATAGAGAAGAAGACAAACCAATCTTTTGGGTTAGAGGCCTTCCAACTTTAGGATGATACCGGGCTTGCCGATAACTATTAAGTTGGTCTTATCATCGCTAACCGACAGCCCATTAGTAGCAGTTAGAAGGAAGTTAATGAAATGTCAATGCAGGCCGCAAGGAAGGTAACTGAGTCGGATGGCGTGTGAGTTTGACAAAAGTCGAAGTAAAGGTCTAGTTGAATGTCCTTTATGTAAAAATGAAGGTCAAGATTGCTTGGCGATGATATTGGCCAGATTGAGAGTATAAATAATAAATAATAATAATAAATAAAGAGGCCCAAGACTGACTTTAAGGTACCAATAACGCCCAACTTTCTTAAACTAAACACTGCTTGTTCATGCGGATTGGATAAGAAGAGCAGAAGACCGAATGGAAGAAAGTTAACTGGATTCTTATGATCAGGGGTCGGCTTTTAAGTGAGTGGCCTGACTAAAGCTGTTTTCTGAGGGGTAGGGACTTTGCTGGTAACCAAGAAAATATTTACAAAATGTGCTATAGTGTGCAGCAACAGGTCTTTGCATTTAATAAGGAGAAGAGGATGAAGATGAAGATGAAGATGAAGCTGGATGAAGAGCGAGACGAGTAGAGGTTCTTACTAGCACGGGAGACAAAATTATGGCTAGACACTTTTTATTTTAAAACCACGTACTAGCAACACAAGAACCTGAGGGTTGATACCCCACCTCTTGCCCAATAGCATGCATTTGACCTGTACTGAGATGACATCTCCAAGCTTTACAAACAAAGCATAGCTTAAAACCTCTAGCATAAGACAGTGTGCCAGATGCCACAAACTGCAAGCATAGGTTCCCCGAAGGAGGCCTCACCGAAGGAGGCTCACTGAGCAACTGCCCCTCCCCCATCTATGGGCCAAGGTGGATCAGGCACGGCCATCATGGCTGGCCAACCTTGGCAAGGCCAAAGTTCAGCCCCTGAGGTAAATAGACACAATCCTGAGACACAGCTGCCTACAAGCTGCATGATGAATCAACACCGGGTTAAGAGCTGCAGGAGCAGGTATCGATGAAGCTGTCGAAGGTGGTTAATGTACACAGGCACAATTACTAAAATTCAGTGGAACCCAGCTAATGCACACAGGCACAAACAAGCAGGGTGCTTATGCACAGCCTCTTCATATCCATCTGATCGGCATCTGTTGTAGATTGGCTCAGGATACAGGTCAGCCCTTACCATGACCTGCATTGGGATCTTCATTTAGCAGTGCATCGACATGTCAACATCCCATCACAGGGTTTTAGGTTTCCCTATACTCTTGCTCGGCTTACTATCTGAAATAGATTCCTCTCACTCTGGTCGTTTGGCTGTGGTACTAACCAAATTCCTAATGCTCTGGACTGTGCCTAAGATAACATACCTAGCTTATGAGTGTCTATGCCAAGAGCTTTCTAGCGACAGAAGTCGTAAAATCCCTTGGCTTCAGGTAATAAAGTGAAACTAAAAACCTACCAGTTCAAAGAAGCCGTCCATGAGAATCGACATTTACATGCTCTGCTTATGCATGCTGCAATTGTGCATGCATGTTGCTATCACCAATCCACCAATAAGCTTCTTATCAAACTCTATGGAGGAGTGCCTACACGAAATTTAAGTTTTCTTAGGATGCTATGCAAATGCTGTCATATTATGTCATATCATTAATATGAATAACTCATGCAATTTCGGTCCATTCGATTAAGATCCTTTCCTTGGGTTTCTCATGTTGCTTTAGCTCTACTGATTCAGCTTAACAAGAAATTCATCCCCAGCAGATTTAACAGGTCCTATTGCATTAGCTGGATGCTTAACTGGTGTTTTCTGATTAGCAAGAAGGTTCCTTCTCCCCTGGTGCTTGTAAGAGAAGCATAAGCAATGCTGATAGCATTTAAGTGGTGCCAAGCCATTCAATACACTGCCCGATGCCCATAATATGCCAACAAAGAGCCTTCCAGAAGCTGAATGCAGAAAATCTGTACAAAGCAGAAATATGCAATGAGCACAGCAAAAAATAGCAAAAGAAGAAGAGAGACTAGCAGGCAGGCACTAGTGTGGCTGTAATGGGCCCATCAAAGCCTTAGAAACTAGCACTGAATATCGTCGGCTGATTGAACTTACACGGCCGCCTTCATAGCGCATAGGGATACTAGCATACTATCAACACACGGCCCTGCTGGCCTATCGTAGTACTTTTCTGAAGACCGGATTAACCCCAACCCCAACGATGAAGCAAATGGGACCAGATAAATACCAACTACACTCGTACCGGCAGCAGAAGATGTATGTCAACAATAGGAGCCATACTTACAAGAGTTGCGCCCAGATTCTCGATAACGGGAATCTTGTAACCTTTAAGAGAAACAACCACGACTCAGCACTAAAGTGATCAGGTGACACAGCAGAGTTTTAAAGTACGGGAGGCCTACGCACAATACAAAACTGTAGACTACGTATTCACCATCTGACAAATCAGCACAGCTTAGATCGCGTATATCGGCACTAAAATCAAATGCTAGCACCAGCAACGGATGGAGCAACGGATGACGACATGATGAAGCAGAATCAAGTGCGATGCGAACGGACGCGAAGATCAACGCCGAAAATGTAGAATCCCAGTCAGGCGCAATGAGTATTCATATGACTCTGATGGACTAGCCGTGCAAGTCGCTTTCAAACGTTGAGACCGCGGATGAGGACAAAGTAAATGGCTGCACGCAATTGCGCTCCACTCGCCTCGAATATCTAGTTCTCGGTCCCGAACAGGATTTGTGTATTGCACGCAACGCTCAATTAATTCTGGCGTTAGTTTCACCATTCTGGTGTACGTAGCTGACGATAAAAGTGAAGCTATCACCAAGGCATCGAAGTTAACGAGCACCGGCACGCTATGCTGTACGGGCGTCCATCTTACTTCCCGCCGGAATTGGATGCATGGTAAAAAGTGATTGGTTCTCGTCGGCAGGGTAATTGGTGAGCCGCAAGGTGGCATACCATTGGTGGTGAGAAACCCCCGACTGTTTTCCCCCGGGGCGCCTTCGGCTGGCTGTAAGTAGGAGGATTATGGGTCTCGCGGCTCGCCAACCGAGGCAAAAACCTCTACAGGCCCGTTTAGATGATCGCGCTTTCTTACTATTTTATTTCCTGTTTTCTTTCTACGTCAAGTGGGCCGCGGAGCCTTCCAAGCGAGGAAGCTTGTACGCAGCAGAGGTGAGCGAGTCTCCTTTTGGGCTGAGCCTAGGGGAAATGGAAACGCAACGACCTACCGCAACTATCACGAAGGTCTATAAAGAAATGGCCGATGACGGTACGGTTGCGGCGTAATCGAGGCGCACCGCAACAGCCCGTGCTTAAGAGATGCTCCGAGGACCTGCTGATAATGCCCAACGTAACGAAGCAAAAAATGAGTGCTGCAGCTAAATTGGATCCCTGTCGTTTTGTCGAGCTTAGCATTTCCGCTCGCCCGAGTTATGTATGCCCGATTCCCAGAGGTCACTTCCTTTGCAGGAACCTCAAGCAGGTGGTGTTCACAGAAAAAAAGTAAGAACCTCCACCGTGCAGCTCGTTGTAGCGTCTTAACACTTATATATAAGATGAACGGTTGACCAAAATTTAAAGAATGTGAGAATGCCTTAATCCAAGTTTAGGTGGGGCGGGATTTATGGGGTTTGAATGTACGACGATAGAGCAGGGGGAAAGACTACAGCCACCAGCGCTTCACTGCTTCGCTCAAGTTAGCTATTATGCCACTACAGCTGAATATGAATATGGCTGCAAGGCTGGTCTTCAAGTCCCAGCTGTTTGAGCACGTGTTATCTCTGCTCTGCTGAAAGAGCTAGGATGGTTGCCGGTTGAGCAAAGAATACAGAGCAAAGTTCTTACGCTGACCCACAAGGCCCGCCACGGCTTGGCTCCTTCGTACCTAGCTGAACTGCTGCATCAGTTTCAGCCTGTTCTCGCCCTCAGGTCCTGTGTGGACAATAAATTAGCTGTCCCATTCCTCCGCTTAAAGACAGTTGGCGACAGAAGCTTTAGCTCTGCAGGTCCTAGGCTGTGGAACTCACTTCCACAATTCTTACGCAACGACAACTACTCTCCAACTGCCGACTATGGCACATCTTTTTCAGCGGTCCTGAACTGCTACTTCTATGCTACTCACTACCTCAACTGCTCTCCTGACTCTGCTATGCTTCCCACTTTCTCTTTGTTTCGTGAGACTCAGTCTGTTGGCTACCGAATGCGTACCGAAAGCCGCTTAGGCTGTGAGTGCGCTATACAAAACTCTCCTGCGTAACACCCACATGGTCTTTATGACTTTGTGGAGTTACTGACGGAGATACATTACATTGCATAGAGGGCGGGCTGGATAGCTTAACAGTCGCAGGTACCGGGAGCAATCGTCGTCACACGTCGCACGATGAAAAGCTGTAAAGTACCTATGCTTCGCACATAAGATGATGCCCGATTTTCACGATTAGGAAGATTTCTAAAAAATTGTTTTCAGCTTGCTCTTCAAACTTGTAACTAAGAATACAAAATTTTGATAAAATCTGCATCTAAAACAAAAATCTGCATCTAAAATAAAGTCTTCAGGATAACTCGTGCCATTTCAGGGGGCATTTCACAATACTCCATTCCTGAATGATCAAGGTCTGAATATGGTCTGAATAAAGAAGGATCAAGCATAAACCAAGATTAAATAAAAAGATTAGTTAATTCAGTAGCCTCAATCATACATAGCGGAAGAAACGTGCTAGCTAGATTGACCCGCATAGAATTGCCTACCTACTGCTGAAATCGAACCGATGACTTGAGTGGTGGGATACGAAACACCTCAGACCCGTGAGCCACGATGGCTCACACTAGGTAAGGCGGTTGCTTTTCACGAACTCGGTCCCGAGGTCGTTGGTTCTAATCCTGCGGTGGGTGATCCTTTACTGCCACTGCAAGCGGTGGTGATAGCCTTAAAGGCTCTTAAATCAGCTAGTACTTAATTTTTTTTAAATTTTAACCACAATCGTATTTTCTAAAAATGGGGCGGCAGGCTTCAGTAACGAGGAAGATGAAAAACTCAGATGGGAAATTTTGTGCAGACCGGATGCAAAAGACCGCGGGGGGGGGATTGCAGATATATCACGTCCACGTGAGTGAAATGGCCATTACTTATACGCTGCTTAAAAGGAGCAACCCAACCGGATTGCTAATGGCTACGGTGTCCCGTTGGTATAAGAAAAAAATTGAGCAGCCCGACAGCAACCCAAAAATATATGAGCAACCCAACGTGCTAGGCATACGGATTGTGGCCATGGTCAAGATGAGAATAAGTCAAATCGATTCTAAAATATCTTGGTGTTTGTACTAGCAATTCATCCGCAACTATCAGACCAATCATGTCCAGTGTTTCATTTGAGATACTTTCAAGAATCAGGTCGCCGAGCTCAATCGGGCGAACGCTGTTATGCGGCGGTAAAGTGCTTAAATACCCCGATCCTTGGGGTGACTTCAGTCAATAATAGAGCATGCCAAGCTGACAAAATCTTGTTGTATCCCGTTAAAAGGTCGGTAGGTATCCTGGAACATCTGTATCTAGGTTAATACCCTGTGAGTATTGGCGCTATTGGGGTTTTATGCTTACTTATACCTTGCTGTGATAGCTAACAGCACTAGCTTCACAGTCACATCGTAATCTCATGACTATGAGCTCTTCTTTTAAGCAGCTTCGAAAGCTGAAGCTACTGCGGTTAGAACGAGTCTGACTTCGAGCATCGCAGCGCTTGTATCGGCAAAAACGTTATCGATAGGAATATTCCGCTCCGTAAGTATTGGTCAAGGACTGCGACAACGTAGAGTAGCTCTGGCTTGATAACTCGATTGCGGCACTGTGTCGAAGCAGAGGTATTGTGCATAGTGAAAAAAATTTCGATCGCTGGCGATCAGAGCATAGGCTGTTTTAGTCCACGAATTGTATATGCCCTGTAGAGGCCTAAAGTGTAAGCATTTTCCAGTCGTGCCAAGAAGCATGCGAGGTTGCCGACTCCCACAGATTGCATCAATGCTGCACAGTTTTAATCTGAAAGCCTTGTCATTTAGCACGTGCCTCATTGCGAAACAAACGGCCGAATGCGTACATGCACACAGCCAAATATAAATTTTTGTTGTTGTCTTCAGCTTAAGCAGAGCCAGCCTCAGAGGCAGTTTAGCTCTGTGCGCTGTTTGTTTAACACGAGGCGGTAGATTGTCCTTTTAACGCGGCTCAGGAGCCGCCGCGAGGTGACAAATCTACTTTCTGTAGAGCTTCCTCAAAAACTTGGTCCAGCGTGCTCTTGGCGTTGGGATCTTTCTTGGCTGCGCTCTTGTTGGTTCCTCGCTCGAGCCGCTCCGCCTTTTTCATCTGCAAACAGGGCAAAGGGCCATGAGGCACAGAGGCGGACGCCTCGAGGGGGCGCGAGCGGCCCGCCAGCCAGCGCCTTGAGGATGGCCGAGCGGCGGCGGCGGCGGCGGCGGCGGCAGCTTGGCTTTAGCATGCCGTCTTACCGAATGGTCGATCATGAGGAGATTGCTGAGGCGCTTGACTTCTTTGAGGTCGCAAAGCAAAGCCTGCTGCTTTTCTTTGTACATCTTGGCCTCTTTGAGCTGGCCCAACACGAAGCGTGCCTGCTCTTTGGCATCCTTGGCCACGTGGCTAGTAACGACGAATGGCGACTAGTGGTGATGACGTCACTGGCGACTGCTAGCGTTCAGGGAGCTCGGCGCGGCGGCGTCGGACCGGCCGTAAAAGGGGGTTACCGAGGATTACTTTTTTAATGGCAGCACTGAGTTGCAAGATCAAGACCGAGGCAGCAATTCTGAGAGAGCTTAATTAAAATAAAAATTTCAATAGAGAGGCTACAATCATCGACATAAATGGAGCGGTGCGTTCCTCCGCCTCAGGCTCAGGTCTCACTGACGCATTCATTCCGTACTGCTGAATGTGGCACATTATTCATGGCGTTCTCTGCTGTAATTTCCATGCTACTCACTTCCTAAATTGTATTTAAGACTCAGCAGAGCTTCTCGTTGTCTCTTTTTTTTTCTTAAGATGGAGAATGTTGGCCACCGCATGCTCGCTGAAAGCCGCCTAGACGCACAGCGAGCGCACTAACGAAACGAAGACAGCGTGCTATAGACGACGGTCTAAAAATTGTGTAGTTTTTTAACTCTTTACTGGCGAAGTCTAAGAAGCGTCAATTCATACCCTACTGTTCTCTAGTAAGGCGTACTCGCAGCATGTGGCCCGGATTTGATACTCTGCAAGACTGAGCTTCACGATTAAACAGAAGGTGATACGTCTTCGCCTAGACTGTCCTCTATGTCCACAGCACATTGTCTACCGGCCGGCGTCAATTTCACACGCTGCTTAATTAAACTCGGTCTATGCAGCAGGCGCCAGCGCGAGATCCGTCAGCAGCTTATACGCAGCTTATAGTAGAAAGTCTCTGCTTCGACGAGTCAAGCCCAGCCACGCGCCGCCGCACTCCGTTCGGCGGATGGCTGTTGCAATTCGCCAACTCGCAACTCACGCGCCCAAGTTGTAAGACTGCTCAGTGGCTAGTGGCCTTAGCAATGAAGTCGGAGCTGGTCCGACTCAATTTCCGAGGCTCTCAAAACTTGATTTTTCCTTGCTTTCCCGTTCACTATGTACAAGTGCTTTGATCTTCTCTACCTTCTTTCCCGCTACCTCAAGATGCTTCGACTTCGACACAGCTTGTATCGCTGACGTTCGCCATTACGACTAGACCGACTTAGCAGTTATGAAAAGCCTAGTTTCGCTCATAAAATGGAATGCTTAACCCTAAAATCGGTTCGGCTAGCGTGCGTAGTGAAGCTGCTACTGCTGATTGAGGGTGTCTTTTTTCAAAATGACCTTCCAAAATGACCTCATCAGCTTCAAATGCCAAGAATGACTCATTTTTCAGCTACTTAATATTCAAAAACTCTTATGGGTATCAAAGTCAAGCCATTCCGTGAATTTGTGACCTCCCTTCTACACTCCACAACTCTCCGGAAAAGTCTTCTCTCGTGCGAAAGAAAACGTTTGTGCTACAGTACAGACGATGCAAAACTCTGCAGTTAGGTTTGCCTGTCATGCCTATCTCCGGCCTGCACTGGCTCCCTTAAAGCAGCGAACCGACTGCAAGTTCCTGTAACGCATTTGTAGGACCTTTCATTCTCTTGCTTAGGCTGAAGTACTCCATCCGGGCTTTCCCTCATACCACATGTGCTCATGCATCTCGGATCTTTTAGCTTTTATCTCTAGCCTATTTAGAAATATTTCTAGTTTATCATAAATCCACTGGAGACCATTCCCTCTACACCTCAGCACCAATGCGTGACACTCACTGTGGGCTGACATCGCGAGATCCCACGCCTTGACGACATTTTTCAAGTAAGCTAGAAAACCGTCTGCTCCTCTCTCAGCATTTGCTCCGCTCCGCTTGAAGCGAATTGTCCTTAAAGTGTTTCCTTACATATCTAAGAATGGTGCACTTAAGTATCACTAATAGTTGATAGGCTTCCTATCCAGCACAAGTAAATGGCCTAGAGTGAGATTTAGTTCTCATACGGTGCTATGCAAGTGCATTATTATTACCGTTACTGTTAGTTTAATATTAGATAGCACAGAAATCCCGACTCCAGCTGCACAACGGGATGGGAAAGCTACCTAGACGCAATTTCGTTGATGTATTTAACCTTTTCTTCAGATGTCAAAAATTGATCGTCAACATTAGATAAGATGCAAATATTTAACCTTAGTCAGGATTGTAGGCTCGCCGCTACGCCCCGTTCCTCTCTCCTGCCCAGCGCTACCGTAACACGAGTAGTTGAACAGATTGAACAGTAGTTGAACGTTACAAAAACTCGACAGCTGTTGGTTCATCCGCGTAAAAAGTGCTTACATATTGTAGCTTTCTTCGTAACTGGATGTTGAGAGTAATGAAACGACCAGCGCATACAGATCAGGAGCAATAGCCGACAACGAGACTAGGCAGAATGGTCGCGTCAATTACCAATCAATCCAGAGAGATTGAGAGAGAGAGAGAGAGAGAGAGAAAGAGAGAGAGAGAGAGAGAGAGAGAGAGAGAGAGAGAGAGAGAGAGAGCGAGAGAGAGAGAGAGCGAGAGAGGGAGGAAGAGAACTAAGGCTGTTTTGATTAGATCTGCTCAGAGTAGTAATTGACTAGTGACAACCATGAGAACTATACCGACACCGCAGCGGCTCACCTCTGAATGCCCGCTTCCGTTTGCCTGAGGGCAGCGTACGTCTGCCGAATGACTTCGGCGTAGGTCGGTGTGCTCAGCGGTGGCAAATTCTTCATTTCCGTCCGCTGGACTAGAATCTGAGCGCCGCAGTCGTACGCCAGGTTCTTCGTCTTTAGCACGTGCGCGAGCAGCGGACTCTGTCCGTTTACATCGAAAAGGCTGGGCACCATGTCGGGACCCTTGCAAGCGGGATGAGACTGCAAAAAGAGACGAAAATTCACCTTATCCTCAATGCCGACATCCGGCACGCACCGCACTGGCGCGATACCCAACAGAACTGCTGGCGATAAATGCACCACCACGCGCGAATTTTTCGAGGAGCCAGGGTCTAGATGGCATCGGCGAAGCTGCTGCTCCGCAGCAGCACGACGAGAATTCGAGCGTGCGAGCGCGAGCCTTCTCACCGCGCGCAGCGACTCGCTCGGAGCGCCGGCTACTCGGTCCGTCGCCTGATCGTCGGTGCGCCTGCGCGCCGCCGCAGCGCGGCTCGGCCGCGTGCTCTTGGATGGCGCCTTCGTCGACGCCACGGTCATGGGCGCAGTGCGCGAGTGCTCGTCGCCGTCGTCGCCACCTCCGCAGCGGTCCGAGGGCGACGTCACTTCGATGACGGGCGTCAGCGTTTTGTTTAGGCTGCCAGCTGGTGCTGCTGCACGAAAGAATGAGCGGCCAATTCTTCGGCAAGCGGCGAACGTTGCGTAGAAAAACCTGAGCGCAGACGGAGCGGAGCAACCTCGAAAAACTGCAAGAATATTGAGAAAAGCAATAGGAGGCGTTCGCTGCGCTCGCTCGCTATACAAGCAAATGCGCAGAACTAGCCCAAAGCAGGGCGTGAACGGAGTTTCGCCGACGCAACGCGCTTTTTGACGGCTCGCGGAGAGTCTTCAATTAGGCCAGGGCTAATGAGAAATGTAAGGAACGTCGAACTTGAATTCGACAAAGAGTGGAATTAAAATTCAACAAGCTCGGCCCCGCACAGCTCCGCCTAACAGAATTCGCTATATTCTAGCATGGCGCTCTAATTACCTCGTACCGGAGCAAACAAACGAATTGATCAGAGCAAGATTTCTCGTTATATCGGCCTTATTATAAGGCTCCAAATACGCCCACTGACTGTCTCAGCAAAACGCACCAAAGATAAGAGCGGCGTAGTGTGATGTGCGAAATTTCGACATAGGCTAAGTGTAAAGGATATGTGCACTCGCGTGGAGTCTATGCACCGCTTGATGGGGAGATAATGCAGGTCGGCGAAAAGAGACGACATTTGGCAATTGTTACGTTCACGATACGACGAGCCAAGCAGCAGAGTTTTGCAACATCCTCGATCTCATACTTTGTGTCACCCCATGCCTCCTCTCTCTCTCTCTCTCTCTCTCTCTCTCTCTCTCTCTCTCTCTCCCTCTGTCTGTCTGTCTCTGTCTTTCTCTCTCGCTCTCCCTCTCTCTGTCACTCTCTGCCTCTCTGTATGTTATGTCCCCCTGCCTCTCTGTCTCTCTCACTGTCTGTCTGTCTGTCTCCGTCTCTCTCTGTCTCTCTCTGTCTCTCTCTGTCTCTCTCTGTCTGTCTGTCTCTGTTTCTGTCTCTGTTTCTGTCTCTGTCTCTGTCTGTCTGTCTGTCTCTCTCACTCTCTCTCTCTCTCTCTCTCTCTCTCTCTATCTATCTCTGTCTCTCTGTCTCTCTGTCTCTCTCTGTCTCTCTCTGTCTCTCTCTGTCTCTCTCTGTCTCTCTCTGTCTCTCTCTGTCTCTCTCTCTCTCCCTCTCTCTCTGTCTTACCAGCCACCATGGTCCTGCCGCCGCCCGCACCGCTGCTGCCCATCGCCCCTCCAGCACCTGCTCCTGCTCCTCCGCCGTCGTGGCCGGCTCGCTGGACGGTCGCCGGGAAGGACGCAGGCGTGGTCAAGGTTGCGCCCTGCTCTTTGGTCACCCTCTCGATGACGCTGCTCGCATCCCACGACGACTCGTAGTCCTGCTTGCCTCCGCCGAGGCGCCGGGATTTGGAGAGAGACATGCTCACCACGGACGGCTCCGATCCGTAAGGCATCTTGGCCTGCTGCTTGGACAGCGCTTCCATTTGCTCAATTGATCGCAGCCAGTCGTCCGCTGTGTTCTTGGCTGCATAAGATAGTAATGATGGCCGTGGCTTAAAGAGCCGCTTCGCCTTCGCCTTTAACCCCGATCCTGCCACGCTCGCGCCAGCGAGATGGACGATGGTGGGACAGCGAGCGATGACCGGCGAGTGCATCCGCAGACGTTCGACCAATTGACGAGCTTATTTTAATCGCCCACTCACAATGCACAGTAAGGGACGACCTAGCAGCTGCTGAGATTGCTGTCTCGCGGGACGGGGGCGGAGCGGGGTTGGTGTTCTGCCTCGAAGAGCGCTTCGCTAGCAACGGCGACGTCAGCGAATTGCTCAAACATCTAGGGAGCAGGGTGGAGATTCGTTGCCAGGCAGCCATAATTCTACGGGTGGTCCACTTCGCTTTAGGCAACCGACAAAAGTCATACGGCTTAGTCCCCTTGGCAGTCATAGGCAGTTCAACAAGCAGTTATTGTTAGCATCCATTTCGAATTGACGTGCAGCTTTCACGCTTGAGCCACCAAGCCAAAATCCCGGACTCGCTAAAGTTTACATCGTGTCCTTTGCCACAAATGTAAAGTGCCTACAGAGAGATTGAGTTCTCTGAGGGCGCCATAACAAATGTATTATTAGTATTATTATCAGTTACGTGCCGAAAAGCCGCAGCGGCTCTCGCAGTTTCGATGCAGCTGAATATGAGGTTGATATTCAAGTTTAATTCTGCCGCCAAACATCATACTGATCTTCGTGAAACCTCTGTTGGAAAGCATCGCGGCCAAAGCTAAGCAGCTGGAGTGGGTCTCAAAAAAATTGTTTTACGATATAACTTAAGCTGATTTTCGTATAGCTGGAGGGAAATGCGTAGAGTCGCTGTTCTTTTTCAGCCCCCCCCGAAGCTATTCTCGACGGAGTAACACGGACGGAGAACAACACTTTAGCATCTTTTAACAACTAAAGATGCGCTTTGAATTATGGGAATATTTCAAAGGCGTCAAAGAGGTTAGGCATTTTTACCTCGCCATCAAGATTCTTATATAACATTCTGGGACCCAACATTGAGCATTTGGTTGAGGCCGCGCGAGCCTGGCGAATGCCCGAAGATTCGGCGTGGACTGCAGCGAGGACTGCAGCTGTCTAGTAACGCGTGCAGCTGCTTGGTGTTTAGTGCTGATATTAAGGCCCTGTGAGCTCAAGAGGACGAGGCGGTGCACTAACTGGGGGGGGGGGAGGAGCTTGACCTCATCTTGGCTGAAAGAACGAAGACGAAAGAACTCCTAAGAGGTAGCGGCTGTCCAAGTGAGTCTCCGCCAAGACACGGTAATATATATATATATATATATATGAACTGGTTTATTAAAATATGAATATATGTGTATGTACATTACCGGTAGAACCCTGCTCAGCCGGGGCCGCCGTACTACCCGCGACTCCCGGTTTATATATATATATATATATATATATGTGTGTGTGTGTGTGTGTGTGTGTGTGTGTGTGTTTAATGAGCTAAGATATATATATATATATATATAGCGGTGTTGATAGCCGTCAAGGCTCTTGTGCCGCTTTACAAATGAGGCTGTTAAATCAGCTAAGATATATATGTATATATATATATATATATATATATATACATATATATCTTAGCTGATTTAACAGCCTCATTTGTAAAGCGGCACAAGAGCCTTGACGGCTATCAACACCGCTTGCAGTTGAAATACAGAACTGCCCAACTGCAAGATTCGAGTCCACGACCTCGGTCGTGAAGAGCAAGCACCTTAGGTATCCTGGGGTATCACGGCCCAGTAAAAAATTATATCTATAATTAATATAATTCATTTACATAGCGCCCTAAGAGATCTTAATCTCTATCAACGTGCTCTGCATACTTTTCAACAGGGACCTCGATTGTCAAATGCAGTCACCATAACCTCCGTCGCTTAAGGCGAGCACCTTAATACTGGGCCAAACCAGAGCGGTATTAATCGCCTAAGCGTAGAAGGAGTCTGCCGATTCAACGGCCTTGTTGTTTACAAAGTGACGAGTGAGACATTTTGGCTCGATCACCCGATCACCCTTCTTGCAGCAGGAAAAAAGAGATTGGCTGCACTGCAAATGGACTAAAGAACTACGATCGGGTCGCGTATTTTGAGCACTTTGTTCTTCGGTTAATACCCAAGAGCGCTAAATACCTTAGGGGTTAGGAAAAAATGAGTTACAGTGTAATATTGCTCACCTCTCACTCATGTCACTAATACTTTCTGTGCTCACTAGTCTAGCAAGACTTGAAAATCGCAGCGGCTAAGCCGTTGGCTACACATGTGTAAGGAGGGTGGCCACGAGGAGTTGTCAGCCTGCCCGGTCAGAGGTCAGCCTGCCCGGCTGGCTCAGGCAGCTGCCAGGCCTATTAAGCCAGCTTCTAGCTGGAAGTTGGGGTAGCTGTGATGAACGCGTCAGAGGTTCGGTGTGCTGGCGTTTCGGATCGAGTGAGTGAGTGAGTGAGTGAAAGAAAGAGAGAGAGAGAGACAGACAGGCCGACAGAGAGACAGGGAGACAGAGACACAGAGAGACAGGAAGACAGGGAGACAGAGTGATAGAGAGACAGAGAGATAGAGAGAGAGAGAGAGAGAGAGAGAGAGAGAGAGAGAGAGAGAGAGAGAGAGAGAGAGAGAGAGAGAGAGAGAGAGAGAGAGATAGAGAGAGAGATAGAGATAGAGATAGAGATAGAGATAGAGATAGAGATAGAGATAGAGATAGAGATAGAGATAAGGATAAGGATAGGGATAGGGATAGGGATGGGGATGGGGATAGAGAGAGAGAGAGAGAGAGAGAGAGAGAGAGAGAGAGAGAGAGAGAGAGAGAGAGAGAGAGAGAGAGAGAGAGAGAGAGAGAGAGAGAGAGAGAGAGAGAGAGAGAGAGAGAGAGAGAGAGAGAGACAGCAGGTCGCTTCGAGTGAGACAGCTGGTCGCTTCGAGTGAGACTCGCGGCAAGCAACCGCCTCCGCTACGGTTTAACCGACGCTCGCCAGTGAATTCATGGTCCAAGATTAGGAGCTGTCTCCCACAGTTGCTTGTAAAAATTTTTAACTAGCTCCTTAGTTCTGTCTCGGCTTGATTATTCTAATTCCCTTTTGGCTAGGTTGCCAAAGAAAGCTATAGGCTGTGAGTGCGCTATACAAAACTCTCCTGCGTAACACCCACACGGTCTTCGTGACTTTTTGGAGTTACAGACGGAGATACGTTACATGGTATCGAAGGATAGCAGAAAGCTGGTGTGACTTCTAAGCAGACGACGACTTTTACGTAGCTAATGCAAGCACCTTTAGAAACGTAACGTATGTGCAAGAAAAAACAATCACTGCATGGTCATGGTTTCGCAGGGAGTAGTTATCGCAAGCAAGCCAGCATGAGCACCTTTAGACACGCTCTGCTGCTCTGTGGTGGTTTTCGCCATTGCAGCTTCACGAATTTTGCCCAGCGGCTCCAGTTTGTGGCTCCAGCTTTGATACTTTCGTGGTGTAGGCAGGCACCCTAGATTATTCAAATCAAACATTGAGTCGAAAATATTCGTCCTTTGGGTACTTTAAAACAGCTTCGGCAGAAACAGATGCAAGATAGCAAATATGACGAACATCGCTCGGAGGCTCCAAAGTCAGTATCGCCCCAAGTAAAAGGCTAGCGAGTGCTCTCGCCACGCTTCCTGCGAGCGGCCTGGTGCGAATTAGCGGAGTAGTGGCGTATCTACCTCCAGATAGCACCTCTAGTTAGTCCGTCCCTTACAATGTCATTAAGTCTTTAATATGCCTACGTAGTTGTACAACAAAGATAGAGCAATAATGATTGTGTCAACAAAGGAGTGGAGATAATTTACTAATTTACAAATGTGGCTTCAGTCTGCACTCTTACGATTGATATCCAACGTGGTATTGCTAGAAATTTAAACGCTAAAACGGGTTTGAACTTGGAAAAAGTTGTTTTCCTAGAGTGGCTACTGCATTCCAGCAGCTTTTCGCCAGCTGCGTTACACCCGAAGTGACGCAATGCACTTTCGGTGCTTACGATGCTTCAGCTTGGCATAGCCGAGTTACTGGAAACAGTTACTGGAGTACCGGAAAGCTACTCAATTTGAGTATAGTGTGAGTTTTATCAGTTTTTTTAAATGTCTGCACATTAATGACTCAATGTAAATGTGACATCAGTGACTGCGACAGATGAAGGAACTCACTAAAACACCTAGCTTCTTCCAGGGGTAGATGCTACGTATGCACTGATTGCTGCCATCCATGATCGGATGTCATCAATGCATGCAGCAAGTGAGTTCCAGGGGTAGATGCTACGTATGCACTGATTGCTGCCATCCATGATCGGATGTCATCAATGCATGCAGCAAGTGAGTTCCAGGGGTAGATGCTACGTATGCACTGATTGCTGCCATCCATGATCGGATGTCATCAATGCATGCAGCAAGTGAGTTCCAGGGGTAGATGCTACGTATGCACTGATTGATGAAAAGTCGTACACACACAATAAAGCAATTCAATCGGCTACATGCAACTGGTCAGCACGTCAGTTACGACACCTAGTATTTCAGTGAATTTTTTTAGGCTAGTTGCATGCAAACTATAGCTACCATCGTGTGATACATGTAGAGCTATTTATAAAAGAAAACTCTTTTACGAAGGCATACAAATATACTGACTCGTGCCGGCTTGTAGTATGTACATGTCACGTTAGATCACTTTTAGAGATTGACTAGCAGCGTGCCATCATCTTGCCTTTAGAGCAGCTTATTACAGTCTAATCCTGCCAAAGGCAAGCTGCATTGGTTACAGTTGCTGAGCAGCACAGAAAACCAGATGCCAGACTACCAAGCTTTCTATAGAATAACATGGTTTTCGTACTATACTAGCAAGTATAAACACAATGATGCTGTGCAGTGGAGCATTATTACTATGAAAGTTATAAACATACGATTATCAATTTGGTGGTGCATGTAAATTGTAACCATAAAGTTTTCGAAATCTCCTACTTCTCGCTATAAAAGATGACATCGAGCAGTATAAATCTTTAGCTCGCTAAAGGAGAAAGGTGCACCATTCTTAGAATAAGCTAGCTACTATATATGACACAGCAGGAAATGTCCTGTATCAAAGTCGGTTGGTTAGTGCTAATGCCACACACGCCATACTAAATGCTTGCGATACATAGAAGCCAGCAAGAACAGCATACTCGGGCATTCAAAAACAAAGCTGTCTGCTGCACATTTCTTAGATCAATGACAACTGGAAAGCTGAATCTGTTGCTAGCGACAGCCTCCGCAGCTACCATAGCCCTAAGCCTCCATACCTGTTAGCCATTCGAATACTACACTGAGTATAAGCTCCTTGAAGTCATCCCCAAATTGCTTATATGAGTCCGGAAACGCTTCGCAGAACGTGACAAACACGGCTTGTGATACCAAATTAGGGTAGGACTGCAACAACAACATTAGTGCAGATTAAAGTCTGCCATAGCTAGACCAGAGTTAATGCACTACACTGTAATCGCTGTGCATGACGTACAGCAGACATATGCAAGCAACACCAACTAAACCTGAGAGCTACCAGACTTGCAAAGTACATATTGTTCAGTATTACTGACAGAAAGTACTACGACTATGCAGTATAAGGTAGCGGCACATCACGCGGGTAGCAATAGGAATTATAGTAGCTGGTTGCACAGTAGCCTGCTGCTCACTGAGCTCACTTTCATGCAACCATGGACCTGGGACCTTCACTTTCTTTTCGATCACGAACATTCTCATCTACAGGTATGTGGCCATTGCTCACTGCCCTGAACCGCAGGCAATATCTGTGTAGACATTTTCTCCCTAGTCCGCTGATCGGCTGCTGGCTGGCTGGCCCGTCATGGCGTGCCTGCAAACTCGACTTCTTTCACCCAGCGTTGCAAGGCTGCAGTCCTCTGGCAGGCGACCAAGGACTAGTCGAAGCTTAACTTCGTTGACGGTCGACTCAGTAGACACGCAGGGATGCACTCACCTCACAATGTGTGACACTCACTGGCTTTCATGGCACCAATACTACTTACATGCCGAGCCCTACGACAGATTTATGTATAGCCATACCATTTCGAAGGCTGTAGGAACGAATACACGTTGATATATGCAGGTATACGTCGTGTTCAAGTCACGATTTCAAGTTCACGATTCATCTACGAACGATTCATCCACTGACTGTTCATGCTGACAAGAAACCCTACACTCTAATTAAAGTTTGTTTTAACATTTTTAGTGCAGTCCCTCAACAATTTATATTGACAAATTATAATATTTGTATGCATGAATAGTCCGTGACTGAATTGTTGGTGGATGAAACGTCCTCTGGAGGAATCGTCCGTGGATGAATCGTCCGGACATTGTCCGTATGAATATACATATACATATATGAATATACCGTATGAATATACATGATATACCTGAATACACACATAATCTTATATATGCTTGCATATGCATATATATATATATATATATATATATATATATATATATATATATATGCATACACAAGCATATATATATGCATGTAAAAGCATATATATATATATATATATATATATATAGCCCCTCCCCCGACAGAGTAGGGCTCCTCCGTCTAAGGTACCATAATTTGTTCAAATATTTAAAATATAAGTCAGTTCAAATATACGCTTATATAAAGGTATATTTACTGCATATACACATCCTGCATGTTCTATAAATACTTGGTACACACACACACACACACACACACATATATATATATATATAGCATTTATTGTATAAATACTGGAGATATATATATATATATATATATATCGGTACGGGCCTGGTGGTTCGTGTACCGAGTGTGCCTAGACGTGCTGCCAGTGGCTGCTGTTAAGAGTCGGGCATAGCCTGGGACGGTTACCAGCTGCCGCCTATGCTGCACGGGGGCAGACACCGTTTGCCACGTGATGAGCCGAGGCCGGCCAATGCTGCGTACAATAACGGTCCGACACAGCCTAGTTCTGGGCCGCCTAATCGGACCTCTTCCGGCCACCGCACTCAACTGCAAGTCGGTAGGCCACGCACTCCCGCTTGCCGGTGGTCTGGCTCTCAAGCCGGACCTGGTCATCAGCAACGGCTACGATATGGTAATTGTTGATGTGACGGTGCCGTTTGACGGCAGCGAGAATGCTCCGATTATGGCGGCCCGGAATAAGACCGATAAATATGCAGCCATTGCCCGGTCTTTCCTGACCGCTGGCCACCGGTCGGTGGTGGCGAGCCCCTTCGTGGTCGGGGCTCTCGGCAGCTGGTGGAGCTTGCCTCGCTCACTTCGGCATCCCAAGCGCGGAGAGAAAGGCGTTAAGGCGGCACTATGCCTGCGATGCCATTATCGGCTCGGAAGCCGTGTGGTTCCTGGTCCTGAACCGGGAGGCCAGGTTAGCTCCCGTGACACAGGCAGGACAGGGCGCCACCGGCTAATGTATATAAAAGTTTAAAAAATTCAATAAATCGTTCTATAATGAGTATATATATATATATATATATATATATATATATATATCCATATATATATATCCCTATATATATATATATATATATATATATATATATATATATAGATAGAGAGAGAGAGAGAGAGAGAGAGAGAGAGTCATCCCTCGCCTCTTCGCGCCTCGACTTTCGCGGCTTCACTCTATCGTGGTTTTTCAAATGTATTCATTAACACATTAATCGAGATAGGGAAAATAATACAGCGCGTGTCGTCGGTTGCCCGAGTCAATTATTCACCTATGTATTACAGTTAAAATTAAAACTAAATTAAAGTTAAAATAAAAACTACTGTATGCATGGACTGTAGGCCTATTTTTTTCGAGCACCCCGCAAACTCTTCAACGCCAGGTGCAGCCGCTCGACTACTCTTGTGCGTGGGCAAGAACTTTTTTCGAAAAACTGTAGCGATGGAATCAAGCCAATCAGAGTGTGCTGTTCACTGATTGGCTAACCTATCCTTACCCTATCCTGGCCACTGACTGACTCAGCCACACGCAAGCTGCTTTTGCTCTTATTTGCCGTGCCTCTTGACTTTCATCTCTTCATCATCAAACAAGCTACACTGTTTTTAATAAATAATCTTACTTCGTGGATATTCAATTATCGCGGTAGAGTCCGGAACTGATTAACTTCGATAAATGAGGGACGACAATATATATATATATATATATATATATATATATATATATATATATATATATATATATATATATATATATATATATATATATATATATATATATATATATATATATATATATATATATATATATATATATATATATATATATATATATATATATATATATATTAATGTATACAATTGGGTTCCGGTAGCGAATGCCTCGGGTAAAAAACAATCCGGGTTACAGCACGTCCACATTGGAAAAAAACGAATCCTGCCCCGTGCTACTAAATGAACTCAGTGAGCATACGGATACATTGAATGGATCAGCTGTCACTGTCACCAATTTTGAAAAGAAGCACCGGAAAATAAAGTAATTCCAACCAATTTATTGTGTGCTAAACTAAGACCCGATAGCGCTGGCAAGGTGTCATTACGCCGCAAAGGTCGGCTATGGGTAGGGTAAAACCTTCACAATTAGTGAAGAGCATTTGAAACATCGTTGTGTGTGTCTTTCTATTTTTTCCTAATGCACAAACACTTACAGGATTTTTCGCATGGCTCGGGAAAGAATAAAAAATGTTCCTCTTATACGTCAGGGGAATTCCCGACCTGGGTTACGAACGCCTCATGTTACGAACCCAGGCTGGGAAAAGACTAGGTTCTTAACCAGGGATCCAACTGGATTATGGTAATGCTACATAGATTTAAATGCATTGTACCTGTCTGCAATAACTTATGGCAAATCCAGCATAGCTTCGATGAGAGCCGTCGGAAGACAGACAACTAACCAAATCTCTACGTGTCCAACAGTTCTTGACTGCTGCCTCCTCTGGCAAGTCAAAGCTCTAAGTAAGACAAGGTCAAGGTCAGCAAAATATTTCGCTCTTCCAGTAAGCAATATAATCTAGACTTCTGCCGGTGGTATGAACATTCTCTTTCCTTATGTTATTCGAATAATTTTTTAAATCGTGTGCCTGCTATCCAGGTGGCTTCTTAAGGCGATGGCAATGAGTTCAAAGTCGAAAGTCAAACAAAACAGTCATGCGGCTAGCTTATGATAATGGCAGTTATAATTATAATAATAGGTCTCGTGTATAGCACCCTAAGAGAACTTAATCTATATCCTGATGCTATAGAACTAGCTGCAAGATAACGAATACCCAAGAATTAGATGAAACTCCTCACACTGCTGCGGTTTGCAAGAGTACGTCATGTCGTTCATTTAATCGCTGTGGCGATCGTGAGATTAATGCCATGCTTATATCGCTTTAGATAACTGCTGCAGGCAGCCTACCTGCGAGGACTGCAAACGCATGCATGACTCCATCCTCACCATCAACGACGGTCAAATGATACAGTCTTTGGTTTGCTTATTCCTTGTTATCGGTATCTGATTTATTGCTGAAATGCCAAATCAACTAGGCTACCAATGCCACGTGCAAAGCCACAAACGCCAGCAGGCCGAACCCGGTTAATTAAAGATTGCCGTGACTCGCTTGAAGTGAAGTGTGTGTTGCAAAGCTGGCTATGGCGTAGGAAGCATGCTTGTGCCAACAAGCTGGATGATGCAGAGACACTGGTTGGCTGCCAAAGAGTTCAAATAGTCGATACGGGTGCTCAAAGCAAGCTTGCGTGTTGGATAGAGTTTCACACTCTCGGCGGGTGGCCTAAGCGACACCGGGAGTTGCGAGTGCCTCGAAAGAGATCAAGCAGTGGCAGCAGCACGTTAGTTACCGCAAAGTTAGGCACAGCCGCATGGCACGATGTCCTGCAATGGAAACGGCAAGTCCAGGCATGTCTGGCTGTGCACAGTGCTAGAGCCAGTGGCATGGGCGGAGGGAGGAAGACGCAGCATCCATCGCCCACCGCCGAGCAAGCGGTTCCAAGCTCTGACCTGATCATCTGCTTCTCTCAAGCACGCACAATAGCAGGCACCTACCTAGTAACTAGGCTTATAAGTGAGCACATTTTGTCATGCAGCTGTTCGAACAACGTAGCTGCCTGCTCACCTGCAGGAATGGTTCCCTATATCTGTCGTGATTGTTCAAGTGAATCAGAAGCTTGACGTAGTTGTGAGCTATCCTGTGGAAGAACTTGCCCTGCGACTTTTTGCTGCTCTGGAACTTCTCGAGAAATATCCACCAGAACGTATCCTGCAGCAAAAAGGTGACCCATTAGCCACCTGCCACAGAGCCCAATCGCGATGTGAGAGTGTGCAGGCTTCATTGCGAGCTTATTAACCAGTTAACAAAGCTTCCTTCACAGCAGCACAGTGACGGGTGGGAATACAGCATTGCCGGCGACCTCTGCTCTTTTTATAGCGACACTTGCCAGAGCACCCAGCAGCCAGACTTGATCCTCTAGGAGCAACTGAGTTAGCAGCAACAAAATTAAAGCAAACCGCCAAAGCCGTCATCAAGCATCAAATTAAAGATAATCAAATAACAAAAATTATTATTATAATAACAATAATTGGGAACTTGTAAAGCACCCTAAGAGAGCTGAATCTCTTTCTCGGCACTTTTAATATACTGTTAAGGGAGCATGTCAATTGCTTAGTGATAACATGCGAAGTGTCAGCATGCACAAACACATAAAGGACGATTCACACGGACTAAGCACATACTGTGAGGAAAAAGTGTTTTTGCCTCATTTAAATGTCTTCAAGTCAGGAAATGTCGCCAGATCAGTCGAGAGCGAGTTTTAGGCTGTAGGAGCACGCAAACTATGGGCACGAGCTCCAAAGGATCTGAGGCTGGTTAGAGGCACAGCTAAACAGCTTGAATCAGAGGAGTGGTTGATACGATGCCTAGCCTTATTCGGAAGTAGTTCAAATAGGTAGGCTGCAGTAAGAGAATGAAGGGACCTAAAAGTGAGTGAGAATGACAAAAAAATGTGTACACTGCTTTATAGGGAGCCATTCCAGGTTAGTGAGGAGTAGTGCAATGGGGCAACTGCAACGCTCATGACATACAAGCCGGGTGCAGAGTTTTTCACCATCTATAAGCAACTAGCTGCACAAACCTCTATAATAGCAAGTAGCGAATCACTGAAGTCGAGACGCGATGGCAAATATTTCTGGATATATATATATATAATTCATTTATTTATATAGCGCCCCAAGAGAACTTAATCTCTATTCAGGCGCTTCACATATGACTCAGGGCTCGAGCCCACGACCTCAGTCAGACCTTGGTCGGGGCGAGCACCTTAACCGCTACACCAAACCAGCTCGGCGGATCAACTCTAATGTGGTATCCACGTCTAAGCAGGTACACATGTTGGCAAATGTTCCGTGTCTGAAGTAGGCAGACGTGACGTGGAGCAGACGGGGTCGTCTAGTGAAAGGTCACTTTGGAATAAGAACCCCAGGTTTCATGCATATGCTACAAGAGGCGTGCTCGGCAAACCCATTTTGAGAGATAAGATTTCCAATTTCTGAGTATCACAAGGTTTTCGTATAACTATTCAATAGTAAGTTGATTATATAGTCACTAAATTCGAGAAATTTTGCTGATATCCAATTGTGAATGTCAGCAATACATGTAGCATGGGACTCAAAAGAGTTTGACATGCTGGAAGGCAGGCAAGGATCAAAGCTGGGGCTTATCTGCGTTAAAAAGAGAGCCTAGATTGTGCTGGATGATTGCGTCGGCTAAAGAGAGTTTATAAATGGTGAAAATAAGTGGACCAAGTACAGAACCCTAGGGTTACCATATACTTTGGAAGCTCATGGGGTGACCGCTGCCGGTTGACACCTCGGCTGCTCAGCAGTTTCACGCTAAGATAGAAGCCAAAGCATTGAGATGCAGCGCCAGTGATGCCCAGGCTAGACGAAGGGCAAAAAGGAAGAAGTTGGTTGATCGATGGTGCCAAACGCTGCCGAAAGATCCGGAAAAAAACAGTCGGATAGGCTCTTCCCAAGTCTGCATTCATGAGAAGGTCGTCATGCAATCGCAGCAGTGACTCTGTGGAGTCATTAGCTGTAAAATCTGATAGAAACTTACTAGTTAGTTTTGAAGTTTTGCAATCCAAGTGTAGATGGTCTGCCACTACTTTCTAAAATGTCTTTTATTGGAACGGCAGTAGCAGAATGGGCAGAAATCCTCGTCCCCATTTTCAACAAGTGGCCGATCAACTGCCCTTATGAAAGATGCAGATACATGACTTGAAGCTAAAGACAAAAATTAGTTACACATGACAGCCGCACATCTAGGCATCACAGAAGGAGACCGAGTGTAGGATGACTAGATGACTAGTAGACTTCTTAAACTTGGAGAATAGCTTCGACACGAGGTCACTAGGTAGACTAGGCTTGAATGTGGAAGTTGAGGTGCTGCAACGAATTGGGGGAGTGGAGTCCCATAGAACATGCATAGACATAAGCACATGTATAAAGGATAAATGCACTCACCTGTGAATAGGCCCCAGCAAATCTTTGTAACCTATGAATTACTATAGTTAAAAATATTTCTGCTTAAATGAATTTGCTGTGAACTACAAGTCTCCATAAAGTTCCAATGGCACCAGGAAGTGCTGCAGCATCATGAGGTAAATTATAGGCATTGGCAAGATTATGTGAAGGAAGAGCTGATATTTTTACTCTTTTTGGTTTGACGATCCCAGGGAAGGTTTGAAGGAATGTGCTCAGTGTTAAGCCCTTTCTAGATTGGCTGGCCTTCTGTTAGGTCTCCTTTCCTTCCCTTTGGTTATGCTAAGGATAATGTATAGCAACATAGCAGCCTTTTTTAGTAGGTCGTACAGCGTGCACACCGATTATGTCTTGACATAATCATCATTTTTTCTAACTTTGACAAAGGCGCTACCCGTAATAAGTTGTAGTGCCGTATAGCTACTGCAATGTAGAAAACGCATGTCTTACTAGAAATACTATTCGAGTACTAGATACCTGAATGCTGTCGAAAGCACTGCCTTAGCATTTGATACGGATAGCTTTGATATGGATGAGCTTGTGCAGCCCTAGGCTTAGCCTCGGTTCGTAATGATTTAAAATCTCCGTCGGTCCAAAGCTAGCTTACAGCATGGCAAGAGAGGCAAGTTCTGTTCGGCAAGCTGCACTCATTATGATTCGCAGATATGACAGAAGGCAGCCCACCTTTCACGGTGCATTCGTATGAAATTTTAAGCTGAGATGCCGTGAGGCAATACATCAGTCAGCCCAGATGGTCTCCCAACTTTTTCCAGATCGCAATTTGAACAACCAAAGGAGCTGCACGCAAAAAAGTCTCCATACGCTTAAAAGACGAATACAAATATACCTGAAAACCGGTAGTGCGGTTTTTTGTTCTGATGAATTTTAGACAGAAACACTTACTTGCAGTATCGCTTGCGATAGCTGTGAGTAGAAAAGCCGTCTGAACTCTGCTGCGTATGCAGGCTGACCACATGCAAAAAAAGAAATCAGATTTCACTGAGCAGTGACGAGGAGTGACCAATGCCGTGCCGCTTCTTGAAAGCTATCGCATAAACTGTGGGGCGCGTGAGCTGATTGATTGATTGATGTGCTGATTGATTGATGTGCTGATTGATTGATGAGCTGATTGATTGATGAGCTGATTGATTGATGTGCTGATTGATTGATGTGCTGATTGATTGATGAGCTGATTGATTGATGAGCTGATTGATTGATGAGCTGATTGATTGATTGATGTGCTGATCTTCTCTTTCTTTTCATTTAGCTTTATATTTCAAGAATTTGAAAAGAATTTTCTTTTGCTATATAGTTTATGCTTGCTGCCATAAGTACCAATAAGAAACCACTAAAATTTGGGATTGAATGAAAACTAAAATTTGGGATTGAATGAAAGGCTTACATGCAACACAATTCCTTGAGTAAGCAACGGTCGATCGAGGGCGCCTTTTACTGCAAAAGAGTTCTGCATCACCATTTGCGATTTGTCTTTTTATTTAAGGCCTAGTCTGCGTGTCTGCACAACTAATACAACAGTATTGATGATAAAAACGAGGTAAACAAAATATCCACAGCTGTTAAGGTGGCGACGGTAGCAATCTCCGGCCTCGCGTGGCATCAACGCAATATTGAAATCCTTCAGGTTGAGTTCGGGCCTATCCTCATTCCTTAAGTTAGTACACTGTTCAAGTGCCACATTTTAAGGAAAGACCTGCTAATTTCTGTAACATGCCACTTGTCTATAAAGACACACATATACCTGACTAAAAGTGCCATCAAAAATTAAAATGGCTGATCGTCACTGAGGACAAAAGTGGTATCAAATAAATGCAGGCATGTTTATAACGTGCTCTGTTTGGTCACATGCATGCACAACACCATGCAGCCTATAGAGAACGGCTGCCGCCACCCAGCACACCTGCAGGTAAATGAATTGAAGAAATTGTTTCTATCTACGGTGAAGCTTAACTGACTAGAAGAAAAAGCCAGAATCAGCTGGTCAGTAACTCAGTACTGGTACAAATATTCACTGCTACCGTCACTGTCTCATTTTAACGCAACCATAGATACAGACTCATGTGTTAGTCGGGCCTGAAGAAGGCATAATCAGTATAACAATATTAACGATAATGATAATAAGAACACAAAATTTCTGCAGCATCATATGAGAGCAAAATCCCTTTCTAAGCACTTTACATATGCTGAAAAAAGCATGACAATTGGCTAGTCATAAACATGATCAGTTTCAGAATGCACAGGTACAATAAGGAAACTTTGCATGGCCGGAGTAAATGCTAGGAGGAACGGGGTAGTTTTTAAGTTCATTTTGAATGTCATGAATTTAAGAGGTGACGTGATGCCAATCAGTGGTAAGTGCCAGACGCTAAGAGCATATGAACTGAAAGCCCGGTCTCCGAAGGATCTGAAGTTGGAGGCACAACCAGACGACCAGAGCCAGACGAGCCGATTTTAAAATGTGAGGCCTGATTAGAAAGTATCTCAGATATATAGGCCACAGAGAAATAATTCAGAGATGTAAAGGTTTCAGAGTTTTGAAGTCAATACGCAGCTTAATGGGAAGCCCATGCAGATTGGTGATAAGTGGCTAATATGGCAGCTGCAACGTCTGCGACAGATAGGCCAAGCTGCTGAGTTTTGAAACGACTGCATGCGTCTAATTGCATTAGCCGGATCACCTAAAAGTAGCGAACTATAGATGTCTGTTCGGGATGTCACGAAAGCTTGGATTCGCTTAGCTGTGGTGCCCTTATCTAAGCAAGCCAAAATTTTCGAAATGTTATGCAAATGGAAGTCAATAGACTTGCCGGGTAGAGCTGACGTGTTCGGCTAGTGAAAAGTCATCTGCAAAAGAAAACCTGGATCGCCTTCAGGGGCAACACGAAATATACTGGCAGAGCCAATTTGGAGTTTGCTTAGGCGGAGCCTAATTTCTGCTCGATTCTCCGCTACAGCTACCGCTACGTCAGATCATACGCGTCACCAATAAAAAAGACGATCTCAATGCAGAGACCACATTGGCTGAGAGCTATTTCAGAAATGAGAGTGTAGTATGCATATTAGCCTTTAATTTTTAAAGATACCGAGATACGAATGCTTTTCTCCTGAAGTAGAACAGCGTGCATTCAGAAACACTCGATTGAGGTCAGCTGCTATAAAAATGAAGAAGCTGAGAGTTAGAAGCTGAGAGGCCTTCAGGGATATGTGGTGGCTTTACGACCGCACGATGTGCAAAACCTATAAGCACGCTCTCGGACCACTATGCTCAATAGGCTACTGATGTTAGGTCTTAAAGTAATAGACCTGAAATGGCGCACTTGTCGCAAGGCAAGCGGAGCACGATCCCTTCAATAAAAGGAGAAAAAAATATCTATAAGCAAGTGCTTCGCAATCACTCGACATAGAATTACCTTTGATTCAAGGCTACCGTCAGCCTCGCAAATCTTGTCACAGATGTCCGTAGCCGTGAGTCCGTACGGAAATTGGGTCATCTTCATCGAGTGATAGCCGGGAAATGTAAACAGCTAAATGAAAAGTGTGCGTAACAATGCTTCAATGTCCTTCTAGTTAAACTCTAGATGGAAGCACGTTTAACAGCTAAACGTTTGTGTTTGGTGCATTAAAGTACTGGCGCGCTAAGAAATAAACTGCTACAGTGGTCATTAGTGGCAAAGCTTGCTGGGCGAACGCCGGAACAATCATGCAGAGCCGTTAGTTTAAGACAAATACCTCTACAAACTTCGGCTGCGAAGAGGATTCGACTGTTTTTCTCTCCTTCTGTGGCTTCTGCAATCAGAAATGTTCAATATAGCTCAGCGTTTTTTCAGGGCAGAAATAAATAAAATGGTATTTCTACTTTAATAAAAACAGTATTAATACGAATAGTACTTACGGGATGCATAGATATTTTGTGAATATTTTTCACTCTCTCGGGTACGTATTGCACAGCTATAAGAAAGGAATCCAGAGACGTCAGAGTGAGTGCGTGGATAAAAGTATGCTACCGCTAGGCTTACTTGGAGAGGATGGCGGACACAGGCGCTTTCTAGGAGCACCATGTATTCTGGCACGCACGCACGCACGCATCGTACGCACGAATCGTTACTGAGCTGACTACGCTGCTCTCAGAGAGTGCACGCCAAATGCAGGTCGCAGCACGCTGCTCCGGCACGGGCAGCTTACCTGAGTGAATGGAGTAAACTCCAGCAAATCTGTTGAGGTCCTTGTGCTCTTTGGCTACAAACGTGGACCATGCATCATGGGACTAATCAGAATTAATGGCGGCAGCTCTCATCGCCGTATGAAATCTCTTCTCGAACTGCAGTGTGACGATGCTGCAGTTTGAGCTGAATGTACGAAAGGTGATTCTTTTTACAGGTCCTAATAGGCAAAGGCTGGGCGAAGCGCTAAAGTCGCGCACCTGCAGAATCTCTCCGAAGGGAAAGTCTTCCTTAAGTAACTTTTCCTATTTTTGCCAATTCCTTGTAGGCCAGGTCTTAAGATGCTTCTGGGCTGCTCAATGAAAGTGCGGAGCTTTAAGCTCTCAAATAGGTGAAATACGACGATTTTAGAGGAGCTAATAAAAACCTTGCCTTGTGCGCGCCCCAAGTTTTAAGGTGCTTTTCAAGAGTCGAGCCTCTCTCTTAGATATGGCTAATTCAGCCTGCCAGACGGAGCTTAATTTCGTGCTCTTCAAATGGATGAGCACATTTTAATTTTTGTATGAGATCTGGAAAATATTTTTCGTGTGGCTAACTGAAGGCTTAAAGCTTTCATAACGTGGGAGCCCAAAAACGTGCTTTTCAGAAAAGCTAAAGAGCTCTTTTGGGCGGCGTGCCGTCGGCGCTAAGATTCATTCCATCGGTCACCGGAAGAGGCCACCTTTTATTAGTGAGAGACAGGCTGCCATATTTCTGTACTGGGAGCTACGTCCTACGCAGCCCGCAGAACGGCTCCGCACTTTCAAGGCACAGCTTGAGGACCGGACTCTCGGTTCCGCGGCTTAAACGCCGGGCCTGGATACGCCTGGCGAAACGTCTGGCGCTCTCTACTCTACTGCGCCACTTTAGCTCCGACTCTCCGGCTCTCGGTCAGTCCGTCTCAGGAGGCGGCGCGGCTAATGCATTTCCGGAACTCTTCGTCCACGGCATTGCAGCAGCGTTCAATTTTAAAAGTCAACAGTCGCAACCGGTGGTTACTAGCCGTGGGTACGAGCCATCCAAAGGTCTCGACGTCCGTCGCTTCCGGCTGCTCCCGGTTCGCTACGGCGGCGGGGCCCAATGAGCGCAGAAGACAGCTTTTCGGGATGCTGCACGAAACTCCCCCGAAAAGATGTCTGCGCTCACTTGGCAGTAGCCGATCGCAACTGCCGGCAGCCAAGGCTTCGTGTCGATGATAGTTTTGTAGGAAAAAAAACGTTTTTTGCGCATACGGCGAGAGCGGCAAGTCAAGGCCAGTCGATCAGTGCGCGCTATCCGCCGCGAGGATAAAATCTGACGAGTGCGTCCACAAGCCGTGCGGCAGCCAGCCAACCGCTCAGTCACTTCCGCTACACTGGGCGCATTTGGGCGGAAGAAAGGAGTCCGCTCTCTACTCGTACGCTGAGACGACAGATAGTAGGAGGCAACGTGACCTACGTTAATGCTATAATGGCTTCCAGCTCCACCCACTCACGATCGACGTTTAGCGTCGTGAAAAAAGTAACTGCCTACGACGGGTGCCAGTACAAACGCTTGAAAGTGTGGCGCTGTCTTGCAGTCCGATATTTAGCCGGTGATTTCTTTTTTTTAGATTTCTTTCTTTTATTCCTTTCTTACTTTGTTTTGCCGACGCTAGGTTTTCACGCCTGATATCGCATGGTTGGTGAATAATAGTAATTCCTCAAAAGCGTGACGAAGGCTCGCAATCGCTAAAATAATGTTCAAAAGCTGTAGTCTCTGTGTCTAAAAGTTTCCAGTTTATGCTGCCGAATGTAAAATACAACTTTTTAGTGAGGTAGTTGAGTCCATATATACATAGGAATACCAAAGAACGTTTCTGATAATTTTGAAATTCTCGTTTTGGTGAGTTTCCTTTCGATGATAACTCCTACGGAGTGCTCCTGTGATGAAACACTGTGCTGCTTCAACGTCAATGACAGATCACAAAATGTTGGCCTGTGTTTAGCATGTGTCGCAAAACACGTCTTGGACGGTCGGTATTATGTCAGGCTCCAATTATTCGTTTAAAGCGAACTTCTCCCGCGACTCGCGTACTGAATCGATCTGCCTATTTATTTCCATTGGCTACGCAGCCTAAATGCTAAAGGACTACAGGCCGAGTCCATACCTAATTTTGTATTAGCTGTCAGACAAAAGTTGCTGACCGCTCCTCCTTTTGGATTACGGTTTATTAAAAAAAAGAACAGCAGCATTTGGGCAAGAATATCATTAAAAAAAGTACAGTCTTTATCACCAAAGAGGTCAGTTTGGCTCGCGTCGTGGCATAGAACGTCAGAAAACTAAACTAAGTAAGTGGCTGGCCTCAGGTCATGTGACATAGATACAAAATAGTCACAAGATCATTTTATGTAAGCTAAGAGGTGTCGAAGCATTGAGTGTTAGCCACTCGTGCAGTGCAGCAGGTGCTGAAGGAACCGGTATTTTACCGGATTGGTAGGCAGCTGCAAATATCAATTCAAGTGTTGATGTGCTGCCACAAGTGCACCATACGCATAATTAAAAAGCGCGTTACCGTGTAAGGCGTTGGTGGGGAGGGGGTGTGCTGTACGGTGAGACTTCCGAATCAAACTTTCCGCCTGTAGGCTTACCTGCCCGCTGTATGTCAGCTTCTGTCAAGACTGCGAAAGCAATAAAATAAAATGTGGATGCCTCAAGTCACTTCAAGGGCCGGGATAAACAGGGATGCGCTAAAGCCTTATCAGATTGGCTAGCTCTTCTCTAACCGAGGCCACTGTCGCAGTGGCACGTAAGACACCCGATGACTTATATTACGTAAGCAAATACTGAGTGGAGACCGTAAGCAAAAAACAATCTTTTAGCTGCCCTAATTCTCTCGACAGGTGCGCCAGTCAGCAGGCCAATGAGTTTAACTGTTCGATCAACATTTTGGAAGTCTAGCATTTCACAACTCTACCTTCCTAGCAATCCACTTTTCTGAAACTTGCAACTTGGCTATATGTGCATTGAACTTAATAGCAAGTTGTTGTCATAGATCGACACTGTTACGACTTGTGCACAGTGATATGATTCCCGTGCATGCAAACAAACATACAATTGCCCTTAGATGTGGCTAAAGGAGCTTTGGCGGCTCTGCTTCATCAACCACAATTTCAGCCGTTCATGCCCGACACTATTACAACCGCTCAAGCCCTACCCTTGGCCTAAAATGACCTCTGCCCTCCCAGGCCTCGAAGGGTAGGCAACCCTTTCCAGCAGATGATCGATCGCGAACCAGGTTTCCAGGGAGGGGCTACCGGGCTTTGAGAGCACTTTTAGAGGCTGGTTCGGGTTCTTCGCCTTAGGCGCACAGATTCAAGATGTTCTATTGGACAAAGAATTTACCATTTCTACTGAGAGTGAGCTAACAAGGATTCGAGCTCGGCACACATCCGCCGTGCACGTTCACTGCCAGTTTCAGGAGCGGCTACCGTGTTTTAAAATCGGCAGACGAGGTTCTTTGAATTCTTTTTAGAAATGTCTAAAGAGGCCTGCCAATGCATTAGGCATGCAACTTACAGCTTTTCAAATTGGGCTTAGCTGTTCTTTTCAGACAGATTTTGGGTGGCGCTCCTTATGAGCAGAGTTTCAGGCTCTCTCTCTCTCTCTCTCTCTCTCTCTCTCTCTCTCTCTCTCTCTCTCTCTCTCTCTCTCTCTCTCTCTCTCTCTCTCTTTCTCTTTCTCTTTCTCTTTCTCTTTCTCTTTCTCTTTCTCTTTCTCTTTCTCTTTCTCTTTCTCTCTCTCTCTCTCTCTCTCTCTCTCTCCTCTCTCCTCTCTCCTCTCTCTATATATATGTTATCGACTGCTAAGGTTCTTTTTGAAAAAAGTTAGCTGATTGAGCAGCCTCGGTTGTATAACGTCAAAAAAGCTATAACGGCTATCGCCACAGCTTCCAGTTGGCTAGAAAGAATCGCCGACTGCAGCTTTCGAACCCACGACCTTGATCATGAAGAGTGAGTACCTTAACTCCTGAGCTATTACGGTCCTAACACCCAACTCTAACGCCCTATAATTAATACTGATGAATCAACCGACCGTTGCTTTCACTTTTTGCTGGCTAATGTTGCCCTGAGTTTTAGTCTAGTGGTAAGACGCTCTCACGGGACGACCCAGTTTGTGGTGCTTAGTCGTGCAGTAGAAAGTTCTCTATGGCCCACTGCAAGCGGCGGGGGGGGGGGGATAATAGTAATTAAATCTCTTCCCCCAATAGGTGAATGAGACTGTTTAACCAGCTGATCTCCAATATATACAGTCTCTTCATCGATAGCGTCAAAAAGACTTCCATACGGCGCTCTTACGATGATGCAGATGTCTACACTTTCCCATCATGGCCGCCACTTTTAGAAGGAATAAATAGCCCATCTCTTCGGCGCTACTTCAGCGGGCATAATTGGAGACTTCTTCCAGAAAATACTATCCAGAAGTGTACAAAAGCTTCCAGCACGTCTAAAAGCATGAGACGTGGGTCATGACTCAAAATGTACCCAGAGGTTTCTCTCAAGTTCGAGAAGAAATCGCAACAACCTGAGCGCAGTACGTCGCCGCGGCACAGATGACTTACTTTTCTTTCGGTGAGGCGAACTGTCTGTTGATTCTGCGGACTGCACCCGGAAACCTCTGGTGACGGCTTCCTCTCCGTCTGACATTCTCGACTCGCAAACGAGCCTGACGGGAGCATGCTCAGACAGAAATCTATCCAGCCGCGAGATCTTGCTGCCGAGATCCTCGATACTTCCAACAATAAAAGCTGCGGACAGCGAGTCAAGGAAACACGCTTAGTCCTACAGGCAGCAATGTCGATGTTAATATTTGAAATAATTACTCTTACCGCGTTTCAAGCATGGCATCTCTAAAATATTGAGGCATTAGTAGGAAAAATAGCAAACAATATTTTATATGGATACAGTTTTATCGTAGAAAACACATTATCGTCGCAGAATCGCAATAAAACGTCAGAAAAATCAGAGCACAAGTAATGGGCATTAGGGTCTATTCGATAAGTAAGTCACCCAGCTATAATTTCCCGGAGTATAGGTACCCCCATAAGGCTCAATCCAGGCGGCTGTTTTCTAAGGTTTAAAATACTGCTTATGAAATGTATGACAAGGCGTGAGTTGCAGAATAACGAGGACTACCAGTTTAAGTCGCGTGTACACTAACAGCGTTCTAGTAGTCCTGCGGGTGGCTGATACGAGCACCGAAAGCTGAAAAGATACGGGATCGTGTAGCTTGCCTACTGAGTTGTTTTTCCCTGCGGTTCTCGCGTTCCTGTTTCGTTAAACTGTCATCCTCCTCATAAATGTGCATCGGCGATGCTACCAGGTTGTAGTTAGGGACGTCCATCTTGCTGCTAATGACAACCGCCGCAGGAAGTCAGCGGTAACTTCCTGTTTACCCGGCTTGGCGGCCCTTTCCAAACTGAAGGCATTCCAGTAACCCATTTCTGTGAAGAGTTAGGTCAACCACTACGACAGGTAACCTTCACGCGAGTGAAGAGGCTAATATCTAGGCTATTCGAGAGCTTTTATTTGTACGTACGGTTTCCTAGTCACCGAAAGCCGTCTGAACTGCTTGTAGCTCGTGCTTCGATCGCTTGGGTGGGAACGGTCGTGCTCTTTTAAAATAAAGCAAACGTTCCTCAACGCCTGTGCGATGGAAATAATTTTTTGTCTATAGGTTTCTTGCGGCCAGGCTTTCGTTTTTCCTTATTGTTGCTGCTGCTCTTTAATTTAGCCGCGTGCTTCGTCTGCTGGTAAGTGCTTGTAAGGCCACCTCAGCCGCTTCGCTGCAGTCGTTGACGTGCATGCTCGACGGCTGTGCCGCCCTGTAGCCGATGGACTCCCGAAGAAACACGGTTCCAGTGAGTCACGCAGTGGTTCTAGGCTGCGCGGCCAATCCTCGCACGCAGGCGCTGCTGGGAAGGAATCGCAGTGGACCGCTACATAAGGATCTCGCTTCACTTGCTGCTCGCTAGAAAGCAGGCTATCGTAGAAGATTGTCGCGCTGAAACGTAGAGCCAGACAGTCCAAGGGCTTCATTAATCGCTGATGCTTTTCTGTCGTTCATTCGTCTCAATGTCGGCACCTGTCATTTGGGGCTTCGTAGCCCCACGACGCCGAGTTCGTTGTCTGCCTAGCCTCGAGCGTCTCACTCAGTAGGGTACTTCAGGGGAGTAAATGCAATCGTGTACAGTTTTTTAGTGGCCTATACTGAGGTGCTAAAATGAAACACATTCAGTCATGACAAATAGCCTGCATCCAAGACGCCATAGTCGCTCGATTGCTTTCGTCTGTTGGAGCCGGGCATATGGCCCAATAGTCGTGCGCTTAGACAGGCGTGCTTCCCCGGCCTCCACGATTGATTGCTCTTAAAAGGCCTATTCGTCACCTATTTTAAGCTCAACGGTGGCCTTCTGACAGGGTTATACTTAGGGCAACCGCCCTGCCGCCCATGAATCCAGGCTGGGCGTGCCGCCCACTATGATTGCCGAGCTTGGGAAAGGTCAACGTTCAACCCTCTTCTAAAAAAGTCCACCCTCTAACCATTTTTCGCTTACACTCACGTTCATTGGGGTTTGTGGTGCAATACAAGTTCTTGTTCGTACATCATTGTATGTTGTGCACCTTTAATGCCCTTCGATCGCTGGTTAAAAAGGTTAGCTAATTTAGCAGCCTCATTGATATAGCGGCAGGAGATTAGTAACAGCTATCACCACAGCTTTCAGTGGGAAATGCTGGATCGCCTACTGCTTGACTCGAACACGTGACCCAGGTGGCAAAGAGCGAGTGCCCGAGTGCTAAGACCCAATGGGTGACTTACTGTTCTCTGAAACAGACGCATGTTAGATTCTCAACACAAAGTTACACACAATCGCTCATTAGAAATGTTGATATTAGCAGCCTAGAGGTATGAAAAATGTTTTATGGAGATTTAAACACGATGGAAGTGTCGGAGCTTAAGGCCTGCGTAGCTTTCAATTTCATCATTTTCTGGGCTCGGGTAACTATATTCGAAGGAGAGCATCTGAGAGCTCAAGAGATTTGGAACATCGGCTTGGTCCTCGTGGTTAGTCATTACATAGACGAGCACCATAGCCGAACGAATCTATTGCAGAGCGGAGTGGCCACTGACCAGCGTTGGCTGCCAGTCGTTTGTCTGTACGCCCTTCCCGGAGCGCTGCTGTGCAGCTGCCGTGAGCTGTTCACGTCAAGCAGCCGCCACAGCAGTGCCGTTCGTTTGCGAGCACTAGCGAATAGCTTTTTTGAATTTTGCTTTTTTCTTGGGTGATGCAGATGCTGGCTCGCAAGTTCTCGCCGAAGAAGGCATCGCCCAGGAAGTCGGGATCGCTGTCGATGCTCAACATGCTAGATAAAGATACGGCTGCAAAAGAGCGCAGCCTCGACAATGTCCTGCCGATCAAGCTCGATTTGCAAGGCAACAAAATCGTTTTTGAAGATGGTCACTGGCATGCAGGTACGGCAAACCGTAGGCTTGAGCATGGTCTTGGGGGTGGTCAGGATAATTTCGGCTGACATAGATGGACATGGATGGTACACATGACCTGCGGCTTCGGTGTGCGCGATTAAATGGAATTGCCGTTGAGGCAGGAGTTTGGGGGCCTAGCGACATGCAATGAGGTCGAGTGAGGTAACTGTATGCCAGCATTCAGCAGAGTCTGCATATCTACCTGAGCAGGCCTCTCACGAGCTCCCTGTGACCGATGAGCCGATCTCATGAACTGATCCAAAGGAAGGAAGGCCAGCAACCGGAAGCTTCCGTGTGCTGCCCATGTGCAACAGCAGGCCTCCCATCTGCTATTTTAATGCCCAAGTCCCTGACTGCCTTTGTATTTCTTGCTGCTCTGTTCTCGTCATCCGATTCGTCGGTGTTGCCAACGTTGAGCATTGCAGCTGCAGAGCTGGGCACCACCGACAGTTGATTGGAACCATGTTGTTGAATTTGCCGCCTCTAGATTTTGGCGGTAGACTCTTTGTGCGGTACTGCTCCACCTGCTGGGCTGAGGTAGTGGGTAGAGAAAGCTACCGTCGTCTAATCTCAAGAGTCGAGCACCTGCTCTCCTGCCTTCGAATGCTTTACAGCGCAGGCAGCACTCTCGCTGTGCTAGCGGCCAGTGCTGCGCCACTTTATTACCTCTTTGCTCAAAAAGGCTTTTTGTTTCCCTTCATTCTGCGCTTCCCTCTGCACTCGCTCGCTCGCTGCTGCTGCTTCGTCCTTCATGCTCCCAGTCTGTCTCGCCAGACTCGCCGACAGCCTCGTTCCACTACTCTGTATGTTCGAGAGCATGCGCTGGGGGAGGGAGAAGAGAGGGATGGATAAGAGAGGCCGGCGCCTGCTCCTTTCCTCCCCCTCCCTACATCACCATCCAGCTAGCGTAGCGTACTTAAAAGAATACTAGCTGATTTAGCAGCCTCTTTTCTATAGCGACAGAAGAGCCTTTACGGCTATCACCACCGCTTGCAGCTACAATAAAGGATCGCCCACCGTAGTATTTGAACCTACGACCTCATGGCCGAGGTCGTGAAAAGCAACCGCCTTACCTAGTCTTCCAGCTGGCATGCACCGGTCTCTCTCTCTCTCTCTCTCTCTCTCTCTCTCTCTCTCTCTCTCTCTCTCTCTCTCTCTCTCTCTCTCTCTCTCTCTACCTCTCTCTCTCTCTCTCTCTCTCTCTCTCTCTCTCTCTCTCTCTCTCTCTCTCTCTCTCTCTCTCTCTCTCTCTCTCTCTCCTTCTCTTTCTCTCTCTCCTTCTCTCTCTCTCTCTTTGTCGAGTGTAGTGAGCTGGTGCGAGCTCGAGCTTGCAGCAGCGGACACGCGCTAGCACTCGGCCTACCAGCTTGACCGACATCAAAGATGGCCCCTCGTGCTCTCGTGGAGTGGCGTCCATCAGCAGCATGTGCAAGCTTCGAGACCACGTTGCTGAATCCATCTATGATGCTGCCTTAATCAATCTGGACGCCCCATTGAGTGTCGTGGCGCAAACGACGGAGTGACGTGGTGCAGTTTTTTTTCTGACTTTTGCCTCTGGCTTCTGGGCCTCGACGTTACCTACTTGGCTGCTGCAGCAGAAAGACACCTTAGACAGCTTAGGAAGGGAGTGGCTTCACTTTTCAGCATACTACATTAGTCATGTGTGTAGCGGTGCATTTATCTCTGTCAATAACTGCACAAGGCCACACGGACTAAGTGGCTGTTAATAATAATAATAATGATATTGCTAATAGTAATAAGATATGTGTATGGCACACTAAGAGAACTCAATCTGTCTACATATTTCGAATATGCCGTACAGGAAGGATTCCAATTAGTTAGGGATACAATGCAGTGTCAGCACTTGTAAGCACACAAAGGACTAACTAGAACCTACTTGCTAAGTTTAAAGTTTTGATGTAAGAGTTTAGCCGGTCTGTCACTACCTTGTCTAGTGTCTTTGATATAAAGGAACAGCAGGGAGAGTGGGCTTCGTATTTGTAGCCTTATAACAGCTCTTTTATTAATAATAATATACTTAATAAAGCGCCCTCAGATAACTCAATCTCTTTCTAGGTGCTTTACATTTGCTGCAAAGGAAACACGATCGAATGGTGAGTGGTATCATGCTTGATAAAAAAAAACATGAATAACATGGTTAGGGTTGACATGCACAGGGTCAGCATGCAAGTGTGGTTAGTGGCAGCATGCAACAGTGTCAGCACTGCATAAGCACATAAAAGACGAATCACGGGGACCCACAAAAGGCTGTCATAAATAGGTGCGGTTTTAATTTCTTTTTAAATATGGTCAGGTCAAGCGATGTCGTGATGGAAGTCGAAAGTCGGGAGTTAGTTCCATGCTTTAGGAGCATACGAACTAAAGACACGGTCTCCAAAGGATTTGAGGTTTGTACGAGGTATTGGTAAACTGTTGGATTCCGAAAAGCGGGTGGTGCGATGCTTGGCCTGATGGGGGAGTATACCTGAGAGATAGGCTGGAGCCAAAGAATGAAGGGACATAAAAGTGAGTGACAAAACCTTGAAAGCGATCCGTTGCTTGACTGGGAGCCAGTGCAGGTTGGCGAGATGTGGCAACTGCGATGCTCACGACAGACAAGCCTAGCTGCAGAGTTTTGCATCGGCCGTAAGCGCCTGATTGCACATGCCGGTAGGCCAGCAAGCAGTGAGTTACAAAAGTCAAGACGGGATGTCACAAATACATGGATCAAATTAGATATGGTATCCCTATCTAAGCAAGCCTATGTTGAAAGGTGCTCGGAGATGACCTGAAGCCAAGCACATATTTATTATGTTAGTTATGCTTGGCTGCAAATCCATGCTTCTCAGAAGGAGAAAGTGGCCACATGGTCTATAAGGCTGATAGTAATTTTATACTGGGAGATGTATTTCGAGGTGTAGTCACTAGTGGCAGACTTGAATCCAGACATTGAGGTGCTGCAAGGAATTCGGAGGAGAGAAGTCCAGTGGGGGTGTTATTTTAGATAAGGAGTTCAGTGGGGTTGTTTACTTAGGGTGGACTCCCTTACCTACTTTGCCTAGCTTTCAAAGAAGCTCTCTGCTAGATCGCCTCATGGATAGCTTGGGATGGTGCCGATCTAGGAGTGGTTAACTAGATGATTGATGGTCAACGTAAGCATATTTGAATTGTGCATCTGTAATTCTACAATGTTTTTATAGAAGCTGGATTTGACCTTTGCCAGGATATATTGGTCTGACCTACACTGGGCCGTGTATGCCAGTCGATAGGCAGCCAGTCATGATCTTTTGTATGCTTTCTCAAGCTTGTGATTAGCATACCTTGTAAATTTGATATCTGAAGTAAACTGCAGGCCATCTGGGCAAGCGCATAGATTGGGTGTAGCCAGAGAAGAAAACTCGTCGAGAATGCCGGCAATTAACGTGTTCTAGCATCCCTTCTGTGAGCAAAGGTCGGACTGAGTATTGAGCAACCGGGGTGAGCAAGCTATTTTTGTGCAGACAGCATCAGTGTCAATGGTTCGAAGATTTTGCAAGTCTCCCATGATTCTGGATACCTAGTAAGGGTACACAGTTTAGACTGGATGAGATCCTCGTGTGATGACATGTGCAGAAGTTGATAATAATAGGAGATGACTACATACAGTCGTTTAAGAATATTTGATCGAATGTGTGACCTTTGTTTTGAGTAGGTCATGTATATGAGCAACAAGAGAAAGTGAATCAGTCAATGCTCAAAATTCGGCTCTGGCCTCAGTTGAGTGGTCGAAATAACTACTAAAATCGCCCAGGACTTGGAAGGGACGATATCCGGCTCACAGAATCAAAATAAGATAAAAATCATAAATAAAGGATGAGTAATTCACAGAGTCGATATAAAATTGGAAAATCCTAAATAAAAGGTGAATTTGGTACCTGGGGGCAATAGATTACTGCGCCATCGGCAGCTTGCTGTTGAAGGCACTCAAAGCAATAGATTACAAAGACCACTGTGAGGGGACTGCTATCGGTTTGCAATTTGGGGAAGAACGCTTGACAATAGCAGCTCCACAATTTTTTATTGATCTCGAGGTATGAAAGAAAGTGAAGGCCATCGGTTATGGTCGGCCAGTTAGTTTTCAGTTGACTTCAGTTAGATCTCCGCTTAGCCTACAGGCCAAGGACATCGCTCATCATGTCCGGTTTTAAGGGCTTTATTTCACGTTGAACGGGCATTTCATTGGCACACTTTAAGATTCGGGTTATGGTAGATCATCAGGTTGGAGTGGTTCAAAGCTTGAGGGAGTGCTGGCCAGATGGTTCATGACAATGCTGGTATTACAGATCATGCGATCACCTTATTGCCTCTCTTGCTGCGACTGGACTTCGTTTCGGGAGATTCTCAGTTCACATTCACGAACCCGGTAGACGTAGCAGCAGCAGCCTGGAATGCATTGGAACAAGAATTTTGAAACTATAATAAGCATGGACGATCGTACCGAATAGTGAGGTCACTAAGATTTGGCTAAGCTACAATCACAATTATTTCGTGCGTGGAGTGCAGGCCAATTAGGGCAGTGGCCCACGGAAGGCCGACTAGAAGGTGGTCATAAGCGGCAAGCATTTAGTTGTCTGTAAACATTTAACTTGCTATGCACTAGGGTCAGACAACTGACAGCTATGCTGTAAGCAGGTCTTGGCTTGACCAGTTTCCGCATTCGGCGCTATTAAGAACTGGATATATTTTCCGAAGAAAATCTGCACCGGATAGAGAAAACGCTAGTAGGGCTCGGTGGCTGCAGGCAAGAACGTGTCTCCAACTCCAACACGCTCGTTCTGTTTCCTGACTCTACCACATCAAGTCTTGAACTGTCACTTGTGTGCGGTCGGTATCGTCTCGCTGCTTACTGCTCGGTCTGGTGCTCTGCTGCCGGGCGGCGTCCTTGGGCTGAGCGACCACAGTCACAGCAAGAGACCCGAGTGAATGCCGCCGTTGTTGCGCCTGCTGCAGATCCCTCCAGCGCCAGCGGAGCTGCTCAGAAGGAAGTGAAGAAAACGCGAAAGCACAATCAACAGCTCACCGAAGAAAACAACATGCTAAAGATTAAAGTTGACCTTCTTCTTGACCTCGTAAGTACTGGGTAGTAGTAGTAGCAGCAGCAGCAGCAGCAGTAGCAGCAGTAGTAGTCGTAGCCCACAGCTGCTTGCCGAGGCTCTTCCTTCCTCCCCTTCGAACCCGTGGGCGTTTGAGCCGCGCGCTCAAATGCCCTGATGAGAGGCGCTCGGCCGGCTCGCACGTTAGTTCATCCGCAGCAGCCTCGGCCTCGGCCGGCGCCACCCTGCCAGCCAGCTCGGCGGCCGAATCGCAGCTCGCTCTCGACCACCAGGCAAGCAATCCGTCTCTCACGGCTCATGACTCATATTAAATTTAAATTATAAATATGAATTATTAAATTAAAAAATATAAATTTAGTCCTATACGTGCAGCCAGTTGCAGCATGCGTAAAAAAACTAGCTGATTTAGCAGCCTCTTTTTGTATAGCGACAGAAGAGCCTTTACGGCTATCACCACCGCTTGCAGCGGCGATAAAGGATCGCCCACCGCAGAATTCGAACCCACGACCTCGAGACCGAGGTCGTGAAAAGCAACCGCCTTACCTAGTGTGCCATTGCAGCTCACCATGCATAGGCGCTCACCATGCTGAACCCGCTAGGTTTGGTGCCGAAAAGCTTGCATGCTTCCTGACTGAACTTCCTGTGCCTGGCTCAGTTGAGCGAGGAGAGGTGCAGGAAGACCAAGCCTCCCCCTGCCCCTGCCGCCGAAGGCCACAGGTCCGCTGGAGTTGCAGACCGTGCATCGTTTGTGTGTAATGTATTTCCGTGTGTAACTCGATAAAGCCACAAAGGCTAGGCAGGTGTTCGGTGCGCATTCGGTTGCCAACCGACTTCATCCGCGTCTCTGCCCAACCTCGTGGACACTCGCTATGCCCTATGCACCAACCCGGCGAGATTGCACAAGCTCGAGTCACCGGAAGCCACCGGTAACGAAATGGCAGCGGGTGCTGGGAAAATGCATCTAGCTGTCGGTCTGGCTCCCTCCCCTACCCCGACATTGAGACTGCGCTCAACTCGTTCTCGTGTGGTGCAACTCGTTCTCGTGTGCAGCCTGCAGTTGCCTCTCGCACACACAGCTGCAGGCAGTCAACCTTTGGCTCGGCTGATTGGACGATTGCAGCCGTGTACTTTTGCAAGGGATCAGCAGAGCGAGATTGCATGCCCGCTCGCACCTGTGCGCCATTTTGACAGTAGGCACAATGCTCGCTGACGCGCCATTCTGGCTGTCTGCTGCTTAACACATGTCCCTCGCTCGTGCGGTCCTGCCAAGCCTACCGGAGCTCTGGCCGTGGTCACGTGGTCAGGCGGCGGCTCGGGCTGTGCAGGCTCTGCCTCAGCCGCCAACTGCCGCGCCGACATGGTCGAGCGACTGCGTGCTGCCACACCACGACTGTTGCGTCCACAACGTCAGGCTCACAGCGAGCGGGTGCACCCAGTGGGGGGGGGGGCAGCTAGAGGGCAGTAGTGACACACCACGTGGCCGGCGGGCTACCGACGGCGTGTTGCTAGCGCCTGGGCGCAGCACCATGCGCTTTGGGAGTAACACCTACGAGCTAGGGCAGCGGCCGGCGGTGGCATTGCACACTGACTAATGCGCAGGCACGGTGTGTGTATGTGTCTGTGTCTGTGTGTGTGTGTGTGTGTGTGTGTGTGTGTCTGTGTGTGTGTGTGCGTGTGTGTGTGCATGGATGCACGCACGCATGGGCACATGCACATGTGTGTATTGTCAAGTATCGACACACTGATCATGTTGTCTGTAGGCCAGTGTTTTCTGCAGGCAATCTCTACTTGCAATCCAGGCAAGGCCGCCTGTTTAAACTGTTCCATTCATTCTCTGCATAGACAGTAGCTGAGTGGCTGGCACTGATGGCAGGCAAGGCTATAACAACACGTTCTTGTTGGAATCCTGGCATGCTAGGTCTGAGAAATGTGTACGGTTCGTGTACTTGTCATTAGTTGCTGCTGCCGATAAAGCGGTCTGTCATGCTGGTCAGTGCCACTGTAGCCCTCGATCGGGTTCAGGCTGCCAACGGAGGTAACCACTAGGCTCATCGTTGTAGTCCGTGCTCCCATTAGCCTCCCTAGACGTGCCTTGACCTGCTCATTGAGTACTCATCATTCGTTTGATAGCTGTCAGAAACGAAGGCCATAAACCACTTGCAGCAGCGTGAGATTGATGACCTGAAGTCTCAAATTCGTGGTGGAAAGAAAAGGTGACCAGCGATGTAGGATGACTGCACAACCACCTCAGTGTGCATATCCTTTGCTGCCAGCTTTGCTTTGTCTGTCTTCCAGAGGCCAGGCATGTCTGCACCGCCCGTCTGCTACATCGGCAGCTCTGCATTCGGCGGCATTCGGTTGGCGGCTGCGCTGCCTGCGGCCGATGCTGCCAGGTCACTGCTTCGGCATCCGATGCATCCGATCCGATGCTGGCATTTTTCTTCTGTCAATAAAGAGCTGCCGGCTGCCTCACGACCTCTGCCACAACTTATCAGCATGCAGAAGTGCTTGCCCAACAGACTTTAGCGCTAATAGGCTCGTGCGCCGAGGTCAGCAATCTGTGCTATGTTCGTGTGCCATGTTTGAGCGAGAAGTCGGCAAGGATGCCGTTTACGGACCAGCATCATCAAGGCTGCTGCCACTGCTGGTCCTTTCCATCTGACCGGAGCTTGCATTGCAGGCGTTTGTTGGGGGCTGTGGTGAAAGTGCCTGCTGCAGCCGCCCATCGCAGTGCCGCCGCTGGAACTCAGAGTGAGTGGCCGCCCAGACTGAACCGCCTGTCAGCACATCGGCAGCGGCCGCCTTCCGTTCGCTGTGATTGAACGACGACGTTGCCGGTCGGTCGTCTGCCGGCTGGGGCTGTAGGCTGCCAAGCCATCTCTGCTGGGTCGGCTGCTCTCTCATCCTTTTCCCACTGCAGCCAATACTTGCCCGATGTGCTTGCCCTCTTTTGACTTACCTAGATGCTCACCTCTAGTCGCTCTTTGATTGAAGCTTCTTTTGAGCTTCTGCTGGAGCTCGCTGTTGCCAATCGTTTTCACACCTCATCGCAAAGAGAGCCCGTGATGTGTGGCAGCCATGGTGTTGGTGGTAGCTGCAGTAGCACCACATACAGTAGTGGCAAGGTAAGCCCGAAAGGTGCCTACCAGTCATAGCATGGTGGAAAGCAAGGCTGTTGCTGAATGCAAAAGAACACAATACAGTAGTGGTTACAAATGTGGATTCCTCGTATTCGTTATCATCAGTTGTCAGTTGCTTGAAAGGCTTTTTCTGAGCTGAAACCGACCCCAGTTCAGTAGCACGGCAAATCGTGCGTGGCATTAAATAGATAATGCTTCCAAGCACAATATAAGCACACATAAGCACACGGAACAAGCTGGCTTAAATCCACAAAGTGGTAGCTGTGCATTCTAGTCGTGCATATATCTACCGTGGCTTGCTGGCAGGCAGAGATATGTCGGCTCAATCGCAAGGGGATTTGTATATGTGCACGAGCTCCAGTCGATAGAAGTTTTCCACAACATGAAAGCACGGCTAATTTAACTTTACCAGATTCGTTGAATAAAGGGCTCGGAGCTACTCGTGCACTTATTTTGCTGATGGGATGGTTGGATACTTATGTGGCCGTGTTTGCAGTCTTTCCGAGTAACATTTCTTTATCATGGACCAATGAATTTTATGCTTGGAGTGGCGCCAATTTCCCTGCATCCAGGGCTGCTAGTGTGAGATCTGAGACATCGATTCAGTCAAACCTGATCGTTTCGACCAGTTTCCTACCGAATGGAATTTCAGGCATGTGAGCGACATAAATGGCTCAAAGCTTTTGCAATAGTACCACGTCTCAGTCGGTAAATGAAGGCAGCACCAACCAAGTCCTCCATAAGATTGTGCCGACGTGTGTGCTACGATGTGCTGCCAAGAGACTCAAGCAGCGGCTGCAAGACGATCGTGCATTCGCTCTTAAGCTGCTGTGGAGCGGCTAAAAAGAGCTGCTCGTTTTGGGGCCGATAATAATTGAAGCTCGCCTGTATAAGGCTAGCAATAGCAACCCGGAAGTGGTCATGTTTTGCTAGCTGTCATGTTTTGGTCATGTTTTGCCAGCGAATTGAATGTGCGTTCGAACGGCAAACTCGAAAAGCCATTCGACGTCATTCGAAGTTTGCCGTTCCACCGTGACCCCGATAAGCCGAGAACGTCAGTCTAGCCAACTCTCTGCTCAGCTGTGTGTGCATCGTCGATTGCTCTCAAATGAACAAGCAGCAGTTCAATCGGCAGTTGAATGCAGCAGTCGCTCAACGCTTCTACTGAAGCAAGCTGCAAGCCGCCGACCATCCATTTGATCTCTGCTGTGCGGTGGCCGAAAGCCGAGCTGCGAACGCACTGCATACACACAAACAATCAACTGCACTTTCTATGTCAGAGTCTTGCTCGTGATGCATTGCTGCATTCGCGAATTTTGACCGCACAGCCAACTCGTCGAACACTCCAAGCATGGCCCAGAGCTAGCTTGACCGACCTGCCTCAGCTCTGCTGGTGCAGAGGTATGATCGCGCTAACCTGCTCTGGCCGGTCGCCAACATTCAAGCTACAGCATGCCAGCCCCTGCCAGAGAGCCGTGTCACCCTGAGGGCTGGAACGCTTTGCAAAAGGCAATTTGGCTAGTCATGCCTGCCATATCCGGCTTGCCACTGGATCGTGGCCGGTGCTTCCTCTCCGAGGTAACCTCCTCTCTTCCATATGCTCATAACGAAGGTGTCGTAGTCTTCTACCCTCAGTTTTGTAAGTCTCCACCCTACCTGTATGGAACGCTAGCCTTATTGCACTATTTGAGGCCCTTAGGTGGCTTGCAAAACAATTTAACTAGCTCCTCAGTTCTGCTTCGGCTAGATTATTGTAGTTCTCTTTTAGCTGGGCTACCGAAGAAAACAACTAGGCCACTGCAGCTGTCTATGAATATGGCTGCAAGGCTCGTTTGCAAGTCCCAGAGGTTTGACCACGTGTCCACTTTGCTAGAAGAGCTTGAATGGCTGCCGGTTGATCAACGGATACAGAGCAAAGTTTTTACGCTGACCCCCAAGGTCTGACACGGCTTAGCTCCTCCATACCTAGCTGAACTGCTACACCAGTTTCAGTATCCTTGTGTCCTCAGGTCCTGTATGGACATAGATTACGTGCAGATGCAAAATAAGGTTTGCTATAGGCACCGATTTTGAGCGATAATCTCTACTGTTTCTGAGTTACCCTTGGTTTGCCCAGAAACTAGTAAGCTGAATTTATCTTCATTAAATTTGAGAAAGTTTGCTGCCATCCATGTGCAGACGCCACCAACACATGCAGCAAGGGTGTGTAGAGAATTCGACATGGCTGAGGGTTGTAAGGATCAAAGCAAAGGTACAAGTGTAGAGTCCGTTGACCTCTAGCACTGACCTTCGCTAAGCTTTACTGGGTACTACTACGACTACAACGACGACTACCACGACTACTGCATGCTTATCCTGGTAGCTGCCGTAGCTGCCACATAACTCGTGTGCTGATCAGTCGTCTTTAGTTAGTGTGACTGACATGCCCCACGTTGGAGCCAGACAATCAGTCCTTACGATTACTGTAGGCTCTTCTATTTGCAAATGAGTTTACATTTCCAGCCAACATTTAGTCGAGCTAATTTTTTGTAAGCTCAAGAAGCATTGGCTGCTGCATGTGTACAGCTTTTGAACGGCGAATCAAAGAAAGACAGCATAATAGGGAGACAACAGAATTTGATGCCACTAGCAACCAGAGCGAATGCCCAATTGATGGCAGACAACACCAAGACCGACAAACCAAGGGTGTACTTCCAAAAGAGATAAAATAATTCATCTACAAGATATTAGTTTGTGCAGCTTGATTAACATTAAGAATCTGTGCTTCGACCTCGTGACTCCACGACGGCAACTTTGGGGCGCCATCGAGGTTACCGTTTATATACGAGATAGATCACTGGGATTCTCCTGATTATATCAAGCCTCAATCGATCATGCAAATTTACCAAAATAGGGTTTGAACCTGGGACTCCAAGGTCCAGAATCTGTGACACCAGTCACGTTGGTTTGGCCCCGTGGTTAAAGTGCTCGCCCCGACCAAGGCCTGGCTGAGGTCGTGGGCTCGAGTCCCGTGGCATATGTGAAGCGCCTGCATAGAGATTAAGTTCTCTCGGGGTTCTATACAAATGAGTTATATCATATTTTTTAAGCAACCAACTCACAACCCTACTGGAAGCTTCAGCAGGCAATTCCAAGTATAATTAACGAGCCGGACCCAGACTACCACAATGATTTCATATGGAAACGTTTTCTTTCGACGGCTTTTAAAAATATGTATCGTTTTGAGGCTTTGAGAAAGCGACAAGAACAGAACCTTGCCAAGACCTCGTGTTCAAGTTACGATTCCTTCAGCTAGGCTTCGACACGGCTAACTTTCATTACTTTATAATCGTACAAATGCTCCAATAAATTAAAAGGGCTGTTGGAATAATGTCTTTATTATGCACTCATAGTTCTACTTTGACTTGTTTCATCTATCGTAAGCGACATAGCTGCCACGCACCATATCTGTCTAATCTTCTCTGGCTCCCTATCAAGCATCAAATCGATTTCACGATACTCAGTCTGGCATTCAGGTCACTTCACTCACTTGCACCAGCCTACATGCCTGACCTCATCGTCTTTAACAACTTCCTAAATGTTTAAAGTTTCATTAAGAAGATTGCCTCCACAGTGAGCCATCACGCCCAATCCCCATCTAAGATTAGAGACAGTCTTTCACGGTGACATGCAAAAGAATTTGACTAGGTCCAGATTCTGTGAAGGTTACATCGTTGCAATTCAATTTTGGCTGGGCCACCGAAAAAGCCTTTAGGCCTGCAGCTGGTGATAAATATTGCTGCAAGACTAGTCAGCAAATCTCAGGAGTTCAGCCATATGTCTCCTTAACGGAAGGAGCTTCGATGACTTCCGGTTGACCAACGGATACAGAGTCAAGTTCTAATGCTGACTCATAAGGCCCACAATGGGTTGGCTCTTCATACTTAGCTGGACTGGTGCACCAATTTCAGTCTCCTCGTGCCCTAAGGTCCTCTACGGACAACCTAGTAGCCGTTATATTTTTCTGCTAAAAGATTTTGGATGACAAAAACTTTTGCTCTGCATGTCCTAGACTTTGGAACCCACTTCCACACTTCTTAGGCAGCGACTACCCTCCTGCTGTCGAATGTGGAATACCTTTTCAAGCCTTTTCCTGAGCTGCCACTCCCGTGCTACTCATTACCTCAGCTTCCCTCCCGTGCTCAGCTGTGCGTTTCACTTTCTCTTTGTTGCGTGAGATGAAGTCTGTTGGCTACCGAATGCGTACAAAAAGCCGCTTATGCTGTGAGTGGACTGTACAAAACTCTCCTGCGTAACACCCACATAGTCTTTATGGTTTGTGAAGATACAGACGGAGATACAAAACGTTACATTTAGAGTGTCAACAGTTACCATTTAAATGATACGACAAGATTGGAGGTCAAGTCTCTGCTGAATGAGCATTGCTTCTTATGAAAGCCAAGTAGGGTGTTGGAGCTCATTCCCAGAATCCAACTTTAAATAGTAGGCTTGCGAAACCTTAATAAACGGAGCCTACAGCCTCCAACCTAGAATATGCACCCAACGGTATACATTTTCTAAACACTTTCCACTCAGCTGAATATAATGGAAAATTGTAGGAATTGATGGAAAATTCATGGAGAATTGCAGCACTAGAAAGACTGTCCGTAATTACCGTAAGCAGTTGAAGTCGAGGCCAAAAACTCACCCATACGCCGAATTAACCATAATAGTCGTGACTGGGGTCTTGCTACACTGAATAATAGCTCCGCAAAAAACAATCTCATGTCGCGAAATAATCGTGTCACAATCATAAAATATGTACGACAGTGAGGGTAAACAACGATTGATGCGACAAAAAAGTACTACATTGTAGCCCGAGAACATTTTGACTCCAAGTAAGATACAATTAACCTCTCCTCGGAAAAATAAATACGACTGGAAAGCCACCAGAACAAGCAAGAGGAGCGTTGCGATACAACAGCGTTAAAACAATTTTGACAGGTTGATTAATTGCGGTGAATCAATTAGGGTGATAATTGTGATAACAATAAGTGATCGTATCTGTCACATTAAGGTTGAGCATTTTTGTCAGTAATCCTGGGGCCTTCGCCGAATGAATTAATGTTAGAAAAACTGGATGCCACGTTTCTAGCCAGGAATCGGACGCGCATGTTTTATCGGCTCCATCGCTTAAAAATAACTTTATCCCACGTTTAAGTCACAACGTTAATTAAGACGAATGCTTGACGCGATACCTCTTAAAAAAGCAACCATACTTTGTAGCATGATGAGCGAGTTAAAACTCTCCGAGAGTGCAAAGTCGGCAGCGATCGCGGGAACCAAGCTAACTGCGTGCACTCATGCGTGTCATTACGGCTCGCGTCAGGGTGCTCGCTGCTCGTCACTCGCCCGGACGCCGGAGTCGCTCTGTCCATCGTTGGAGCAGCGGTGCTTCCTGCTCTTCGTCGGCGTTTTTCCAGGCAGGGCCGCTCATGCCCGCCGCGCTCACGCCCGCTCGCCGTTGTTGAAGCGAGACTGATGGCGTACCTTCTTAGTCGTTTAAAAGTCACCGCATGCCACTATTAGCCGTCGTCCTTAGTTCCAGGAGGGCGACGACGTTTAATGGCTTGACGACGACCGCTGGCCAATTCATTCGTGCGCTCTGCGGCGGGTTTGGATGCACTTATGTTGCACTAGCGGTGGCTCGCCCGAGGACCGCTGGCACGTTTATTAATGTACTCTATGGCGGGCTTGTGGATTTATGAGGCTGTAATGTAACGAACTCTTGGCCATTTATTAGGGCTTTGAGCTCCAGGTGGATGAGCTACACATCCTGACATTTGAGCCCAGTTTCGCCAGGAGGGTGAGCAGCCCGGGCGCGAGCGGTGAGCAATACACATTATGCTTGGTATGTGCGACTCAGTGGAATGTTCGGTTCTTCAGAGACTTCGCCGCGTACGGGAAGCTGGAAGGTCCTTAAAAAAGTGCTGTTAGCAAGTAGTCAGACATCGAGCCGTCGCGTGGAATCACGCTTCCCTGAAGACGGGACATTCGGACTTGAGAAACTTGTACTGCATACCTCGTTCTATCGCATTTTCGTACAGACATGGATGCGACTGCATAACCGTACGTTGGTATAATTATGTGGACCTCTTAGCAGTGTGCACGCCGTGAACTTGCTAAGCCACACCTACGACTGAAAAGCACGCGTGCAGCACGCACGTAAACGGCGCGGGTGGAATATCTCCGACCGTCGTGACGCACGCACCGCGTTGGCTATAGAGAAATAGCACACTCGCGCTTCAATTCCTAGAAGCCGTCGTGGATGCGGAGCGCAAGCCTTCGTAGCCTTTGGACTGAACTGTAAGGCGCGGCCGAGATGGCTCCATGCCAAAATGCAGACGCGCCCGTTCGGCTCCTTCCGATTTGTCTCCCCTACCCCCAACTCGCTCGGCAGTTTGTTCTTCTCCCGAGAAGAAGTCCGAGTACACCGTAGGTCGGGGTCGAACGGATCGACTCGGATAAGTCTTACCGTCCGCTACTCTCTTTGCTCTCTACGAAACTCGGGTCGCTTGACTGCACGACGAGCCATTTAGCTGATTAGCATTCGGAACTGAGCGCCGCCAGACGAGGTGCTGCTGCTGCTGCTGCTGCGGCGGCGGCTCACCCTCGGTAGCGCGACGGCGCAGAAGCAGAAGGAGCGGAGCGCTCGTAGCGCTCCGCTCGGCAACAATGGTGCACTGCTCAGTGCGATACTGAGTGAGCACAGACAGACAGACAGACAGAGAGACAGACAGACAGACAGCAGCCGCTGGTCTCAGCAGACAGCACTCGGCTAGTTCATCTTAAGTAGCTGCTCGGACGAGCCCTCGCGTACGAAGGGACAACGTGCACCCGGCTCGATGGCCAAAAGGCGACAAAATGCACCCAGCGCGATGAGCAAGCTAAAAAAAAGAGGCCCGAATTTCGTCTTGCCGTTTATTTCTGCGGCCAATACGTCACTAGGAGTTGGCTAAAACAAAAAAAGAGAGAAAAGAATCGATGCTCCGAAGGCGCCGCCGCCGCCAAGCGACGCCTTCGGAGCTTGGACCCCACGGGTGCAGCCCGAGCAGCTTGCTGGCCTCTCCGCGCCGTAAAGCTGGACCGCTCGCGCTCCAAAGCTGCGTACTCTTCTTCGAGCTGGCCCTTCGAGCCTCTTGCGCAGACTGTCGCCTCGCGCGCACGACTGCCGGGACAGGCTGCACAGTACCGAGTGCACAGCACCTGCAGCAGCTTCGTAGGTGGCCGGCTCGGTCTGCAGGCGATAGAGAGCCACGAATTAGCGAGAGGCACTTTCTGCACTTTATTGCCGGCTCGCCATTTCGAAGAGTGGCAGCCGGCTGAATAGCCTCTTTGGTGGAAGCAGAGGGCCTTTAAGTGTCTGGGGTATCCGGCGAGCTCAGCAACCTTCGAGCTGAAGCGACTACGCGACCGCCGCCCCTGTGGATGTCGACCGGGACCAGATGCAAGTGCAACGCTTGCACAGAGGTCGCCTAGTGCGGGGTAATGCCATCCACTGAGCCGAGCATCGTCCAGCTCCAGGTCGTTCTCCTTCATTTTCACATTGCACCGGTAGACGTTGCGTAGGGAAGCTTGCAGCTGTCGCCGTCACTAACCAGCGACTATTTGTACGCTGGCCAAGTTTGGAAGCAAACGTCATTCACTAAAGTAGAGCCCTGGGAAAGTGTTCGATGGTCTGTTACCAGCGCTCGGTTCGCGTGACGTAGCACTCTCTCTATGGCACGGCTTGATCCAAAGGTTGCGAATCTAGTTGGTCCAGGTGCCAGGTCCACTGGCGGTTTTCAATCGGTGAGAGGTTGACGAGTGCTAATAGGGCGTGGGATGCCGCACAGTCTAGGTCTCGTCCATTTCGTAACTAATTGCTTTAAGTCGCCTCACTGACGAGGATTGTACTATGACTCAATAAAAAAAGAAATTTGTCAGGGAGAGAGAGATAGAGAGAGAATGCTCAAGCGGCTCGACCGGTGGTTAAAAGAGTTCGTGCTCGATTTCTCGATCGGCTCACAGAGCTTTCTCGACAAGCTCACAGAGCTTTTCACGCCCGATGACTAACGTCCTTCAGGCTCTGCCTCTCCATAACGAACGTAACAGCGGCACCATTATTCGTGACCAGAGGCCGGAAGCACGTCTGCAAGTGTAAAGCATAAGCGGCAAATGTGACCAGGTAACTACGAGAAAGAGAGCGCAACGAATGTACAGCGAAAAAATAAATTAATGATTTTATCCTTGTTCCTCTTAACGAGTGCCATTTCTCAATTTCTTAAGCCTCAAAAGTCTAGAGAATGCATACTAATCTCAGTAAGCTTTGCTTGGCTACCAGGGCAGCGATAAATTTGAAAATGACTTATTTCTAAGCAATTTGGCCGTAGGAAACTCAGCGATGGCTAAACGTCTGTTAAATTCGAATGCTAATATTTTTTATATTAAAATACATGTGTGCACTTAATCCGACTAACTATTTTAGTGAACTGTCAAGCAAGGGCAAGCAAGCACTCCATTGAAGAGATTCGCAAAAGCATATTTTTGTAATGTCTCCATGTGATTAGGAGAAACGTTGGACAGCTCATTTCATCTCACGAGAGCTGCAATAAATCGCTGGACGGTGGACACACGCACACCGATATATATATATATATATATATATGTGTGTGTGTGTGTGTGTGTGCGTGCGTGCGTGCGTGCGTGCGTGCGTGCGTGCGTGCGTGCGTGCGTGCGTGCGTGCGCGCGTGCGTGTTCGCGTATGTGTGTGTGCGTGTGTGTGTATGTGTGCGTGAGCGCGTGTGCGTGTATGTATGTATATACAATGAGGACTCAGCAAGAAAAGGGCTGCACCGCGATTGGCTAGAGTAGGTATACCTTAGCCAGGGATGAATGGCGGTAGAAAGCTTAAACTTGCTACTGTTAATGCAGAAGATGTCAAGGGGAATAAGACGACCAATACAGCATAGGTGCAGGCCGTAGTTAAAGCTCCGCGTATTGAAATCAGGAAGCCAGGCGCAGAAGCTTGAGAAGCCAGAGATCGTGATTGTGCACGAGTATACGCAAATGGCTGCTGTTAACGTACCGGGTGTCTGGCACCTTGGCCTTGACTGACGGCGTAAGGAACAAAGTAGACTTTCTTCTTGAGCCCATTATAGCCAATGTTGGGCATGGGATTGCTATATTTTGCTTTGTGACTGTGCAAACTACAGAGTTTACAGACTGCTGCTCTGAGGATGGACCAGCTGTTTCCCTTCACTGCGAGCATACAACAGACGGTGTCTGAACTAGGAATAATGTGATTGTTGCCAACTCCTCACATTCACGATGCCTAATTATTTCTGTGGCAATATGCAATGCTGTGACATGGCCATGCCTCGAATGCCACTTTTTTTAAGCCGACGAGGAGGACCACTTGGCTATCTCGCGAGATCCACGCTTCCGGGATCACTCCTCTTTGCGTGTCAGTTTATTTGGCCATGCTCATTGTTTGCGACTGTCACCAGTCCACGCTATACGCCAGACGAGTGAGATATTGAGATTAGGCAACGTTTAGTGTTGTGAGAAAAAATGCTTTATGGCACATGCTACTGCTTTATGACCAATGAGAGCACTGCTCATCCGACTCCCTAGTTCTACGTGTCCACGACAACTCCTCTTTACGTTTTTACCGACTAGGGAAAGCTCCTTATTCTGCATAGTATAACGTCGGCGTGGCTAATTTGGCGATGGTGGCTTGGCAAATGCTCTCACAAGACTGTGAACGCTGGACGTTTTATGTCATATCTCACAGACAATTCATTTGCCTCAAAGGCTGGCAAGGCTGGTCTGCTGAGACAATACCAGTAGTAAACCTGAAAGGTTTCACTCGCAATCGCACGAACAACGGTATAGCCAGGTGTGCTACGGTACAGAGAGGTCTGTTCCACCTTGCTTTTTGTGCATAATCTCGCTCTGAATTGTAGTCATTTCAGGAATCCATTTACATGGAGCTGAAACTAAAGGAAACTAAAGGCCTTTCTCCATGCACAACTCGAAGACAGGTCGACGCATCCGGGAATGCGTTGAAGCAAATCTCATTTCTGCGAGAGCGTCATTGGTGACGAAGACGAAGGCAATACGGCTTCTAGGACAGTTGTGAAGGAGGCGCATGAAAGTACTAATATCCTAGGTAATCCTGCTAACAAGGTAGCAAAACCGACCGTTGACACCCATCATAAAAAAAAGCATACTTGGTTGCGTTAAGTTTTATATTATTCCGGCGGCGGACGGCCTTAATTTAAGAAGGCTACGTGATACTTCCTGTGTCCCAGATCAGCCAAATTATCACTGCCAAGATATTTATTATTTGAGGCTTCTGAATTATACAGGTAAGGAGTCGGTTACACTGTCTACCCCGCGTATAAGACTATCGGATGTTGGAATACTCCGCTTATAAGAATATCAGCTCTGCGTCCCAGATTTTGTTAATATCAGTCTCACTCCGCACAGGGAAATACTTCGCATATAAGAATGCCTATTTGCTGGCCCGAGCGTATTCTAACGACCTGAGTCGACTGTAATAAACAGTCCAGCTTGCAAGCTTTGGGCCAGGCAGCACCGGTGCTCTAGACCTCGGGTAAGGCGTCTGAAGGCACGCCGGGCCACGCACGAGAGTGTTCGTTCACCGCGACAGGTACTAGAGGCAGGTAACCCACCGCGCCTGCGAAACGGATTTGTCTAGGCTACGCATGTGGATTTGCTATCTAAATTTATGGGCGCTCTTCACTGTTACCGCTCGCTCTAGCACTGTCGGCGTACCTCCGGGCGGCGGTGCCGCAACTACATTCAAGTCATAATGATAATAATAATCATAATAATACACTTGATAAAGCGCCCTCAGAGAACTCCGTCTCTTTCTTGGCGCTTTAAATTTGCTGAGCCGCGATTACGAGGCTCGAGGGCTTCGGCGGCATTCGTCGTCGGGCTTCGGCGCAGACGAGCACCCTCGCGAGTGCTTGCGGTTGCGACCTAGTTCTGCCCGGAAGTGGAAGCTGCCACACCAGTTTGCACCGACATTTTATTACTGCTAGTATTAATATCGTCACTATTGACTGTCAGCGATCGCAGCATTGGCGAAACATCCTGACGAAAAACAAGCGGGCCGTGAACAGGAAGCTTGGCTGGCTGCGAGCACTTGCTTGCTGGAGTTTTTCAGCTTACAGACTATATAGCGGTCGTATAGCGGGTGCACTTTGGTGCCGGCTCGAGCAGCTGGAGCAATTGCGGCCGCTCTCGAAGATTTTGAGGCCGCTGGCCACGTGACAGCGCCGCGTGTGGCGGCGGCGCCGCCGCAGGCGTGGCGCCCGGCGCGCAGAGAAGGCTACGCAGGCAGCAGCGCGAGGCTTTAGAAGCCACGTGCTACCGAGGAGTCGATTCAGTGGCCAGAAGCAGGCCTCATGCCGCGGCTCTTTCTCGAGCGTCCAACTCGGAGCTCGGCGCTCAAGGCGGGATGGAAGAATGGGGGCGGCGTCCCAGCAGCAGAATGCCTTGAGCGCTCCTCGCTTACGCCTGGAGGCCCCCCACCCACCCCCCAGTGCTCGTAGGAAAGACCGGAAGCTGTCCGGCGCCACACAGCGAGCTGCTCGGCAGTCCTCCTGCTTTTTCGTTCAAATCGTCCACGACGAAATGCGGCAGTCGCTTTAGAAAAATAATGGTCGCTGTTTTGATGAGAAAACATTTAGGAAAAATAATGGTCACTGCTCTGCGGAGAAAATCGGAGCTCCCACGGCAAAGGAAGGCTCCTGGAAGGGTTCCTGCAGCTCAGTCTAATAGAAATCTGTTCGCCTGACGTTTGGAGAGCCTGTAGCTGTGCACCGAAGGCACAGCCGTTGGCGAGTCTTGCCATACGATTAGAAAGTAGGAGTTCGGATGTGGGGGAGTCTGAAGGGCCACTAACCTACAGCCGGTGCATTGATGCCTTATCTAAAAAGGAAACTGGTTGCTGCAGAAACGGAAGAACTCTGGAGAAACGCTGCGACGCTCCTCATTCGTACTGATGCCACGCTGTGCATGAATACTGTGATGAAAGCCAGTGAGGTAGCGAAACGAATGTGCTGACAGATCCACATCCATCTGCCTTGGGATGGCCTGCGTTTCCTCGAAACGCATGCTGTGACTTAGACCCAAACAGCCACTGCCTCCAATGCTTCCACCCAGTTCTCTCTCTTTCTCTCTTTTTTATTTTGCCCCCTCTCTCTCTCTCTCTCTTCCCCCTCATTTTCTCTCTCTCTCTCTCTCTCTCTCTCCCCCCCTCTCTCTCTCTCTCTCTCCCTCTCTCTCCCCCTCATTTTCTCTCTCTCTCTCTCTCTCTCTCCCCCCCCCCTCTCTCTCTCTCTCTCTCTCTCTCTCTCTCGGCAGCAGCGATTGGCTGGCGATTGCCAAGCTGCTAAGTCTTGTGAGTGCAAACTTGTAGGTGCTCAGGTGAGCCAGCGACACCAGGAGCCGAGCGATCCGTGCTCGGCTGCAGCCGTGACAGCACCTGCACTAGCAGGACGCTGCTGACGTTTGCTGCTAGCGAAATAAGCTGCTGTTAAGCCTGAGGCAAATGGCTACAACCCTAGACCCCACTTCCCACCCAGCAGGTGGCTGGACCCGAGCTGGCAGCCCACCCACACACCACACGAGCCTCGGCTGAGCCGGTAATCCCCTTAGACCTGCTTAGACTAATTGCGGATTTTGACTCGTTTCGATAAGGCTTGTTGACTTGTTGGTCATTTTGCCCAAATACATTCAAGAGCAGTTTGTCCATTCGGGCGTCCGAGTTCGTCGGTCATCGATAATGAGCTGAGCCAGTCGATTATGCCAGTAAGTGGGAATCTAAAGCCAAGTCATTAAGGCCAGTGTCAAGTGCCCTTAGTGCGCTGGTAGTCTCTGTAGCTCAATCAGTATTCCGCTGGAGGCAGGGCAGCAGTCTCCCGACGTCGTCCAATCGTTCTCACTAGAGGTAAATTGTATCGCCACTCAGTCTCAAGCCAGATGGTCTCTGGTCGATGTGTAGTCTGAAATTATGATCTAACAGCCAGATATCTGATCGGCTGCTTTGCTTCTTGCTAGCAGTCTTAGCTACTTCTTGCTGCGACCCGAAATAGGTCTAGCGGATTCGGAGTGGAACTGCAGCTCCAAGTGTGCTGCACTTGTTTTCGGTACTCGCTTTAAAGTACAGAGCTGTGATAATCCTTTCTTGAGGCTGAGGCTTCAGCTCTGTACGTGGTAACGAGCTGATGAGCTCGGTACAGTAAGATAGGTAGCTCAGGTCGAACATCTAACCGTGGCCCATGCTGCACAAGATATTCGTTGAATAGCTAGCTTGCTTTCACATTTGGGCATCATCAGCCTGACGAGCAGACCGCTTTGCTTCTGTTTTGTGATTATCGAAACTGCACCGACAACGATCAATGGTAAATAAATAAATACAAGCTGATTCAACAGCCTCTTTTTGTATAGCGACAGAAGAGCCTTGACGTCTATCACCACCTCTTGCAGCAGCGATAAAGGATCGCCCACCACAGGATTTGAACCCACGACCTCGGGGCCGAGGTCGTGAAAAGCAACAGCCTTAACGGTAGGATTAGTACCCGTCGAAGGCTGAACGTTAACCAGGGAACTGCTCACACGCGACGGCATCTAAAGTGGTACAGTTGAGCCGACTAGAAAACCTTTGCTGCACTGCAGTGGAGCAGTGCAGCAAAGTGGACTTGGCACGTTGGCTATCCGACCAGCTCCTGTCTTAATCCACGCTAGGCAGCGCTACAATCAAGAATATTACCCCATAGCTCAGGGACTAGTAGGGGGCACAATCGCAATCAGCATCCAAACTGGAGCTCCAAATTCTGTTAGTATTTTGCTCTGTCAGTTGCAGCTTATTCCAGCAGCCAAGCAGCAGCAGCAGACTTTAACTGGTTGCGCCGCAGGATTGGCGAGCCGTGATGGCACACTAGGTAACACGGTTGCTTTCACAACCTCTGTCCCGAGGTCGAGAGTTCGATTCCTGCGGTGGGCGATTCTTTGTTGCCACTGCAAGCGGTGATGATAGCCGTCAAGGCTCTTCTGTCGCTATACAAAAAGAAGCTGTTTAAGGAGCTGAGATTGCAGTGGATACTTCTTATCGGTGACGCAATTGCCTGTCTCCTTTCATTCCTGGGCACTGCCAGGGGCTGCTAGAAACGACACACTGCCGACATGCCAGTGAAGCTGGCCATCGTCCATATTCAAGCACCTCGTTATATGACGACACACTGTAACCATCTGAAGATCTTCATCCAGCACTGCACCCAGCTGGAGCTGCAGCTCGTGGCTGCAGCTCCAGCTGCACCTGCTGGAGCTGCAGAGCTCAGCGACCCACAGCGCCCACCCGAAAGGTGGCCCGACGGTGGATTCGGACTTCCGTCTGCCCTAGTGGTGGCAGTAGCCGGCAGTGGCAGCAGCGCCTGTGGCAATCATCCAGAGCAAAGCCAACCTTAGCCCCGAGCTCTGTCATAAATGTGCCATGCCCAATCTTGGCTGGCATCGTGCCACAGTTTATTGGAATGCCTCTCTCAGGAGGGTCATTGGAAAGGGCAGCCCCGAGCTGTGGCTCGTGCCTGCCTGCCCGACTGGCTGCAGAAGGCTTTGGTGCCACCGAATGCCCCCCCCCTGCTCGGCCAAACCGTAGATGCACCAGTGTCTGAAGCGATCGAGTGCATGGGCTTCGGCTGCACGGATGCGAACTACAAGGGCGATGCTGCCCCCCACCGGAAGGATGGCCACTTACGATGCAACGACGAGCCGACAGAGAGCTGCTGCACCACGGTGCCGGGCCAAGCGGCCGCCAGAGGGCGCTGCACGATGTGGCTGTTTGCACGAGCAACTGTGCTGCTACGTGCCCGGACGGGGCATTTCCCGTGGACTGCCCGACCGAAACTGCCAGCCAAGGCAGTGCCAGCCAAGTTACTGTCTCGCGCTGATGCAATCACATCACACACAGGCCGCTAAGCCTGCCAGGATGGCCTGGAGGCCTGTGCTTCTCCTCCTTGCGTAGGAGGAAGCCAGCCAGTGCCCCAGCTGTGCTGCCAGTGTCCCAGCTGCGCTGCTGCCGAAGCCGAGCGCAAAGGGCGGCCCTGCGCAGAGCGAAGCCTCTCGCTCAGCCGTGTTTACGCTGGCATTTACTCTTGCATTCTGCTATCGCCAGGCACCTACATATGCAACAGCATCAGCAGCAGCAACAGCACGGTGTCGCACGTGGGACCTGCAGCCTAGCTCAGAGGTGTGTCGATGCAAGTTTTAAGCCATCACGTTATCAAGGGCAGCGCAGAGACAACAGGTAGTGATGCAACGAATGCTACGGTGTTGAGAGGTCACTGCACAGCAGTGCTGACGACATGGCAGGGCAGTGTGTGCAGCGCCCGGTTTTCACACAGCTCACGCGCAGCTTAAAGCTAGAACGAATTGAGAATTACCGAATGCATCGTGGCAGCATAAACATCGCAGGCTATTCTGAGGTTCGTGATCGGAAGTTGCCGCTGGCTCGGTGAAGTGCTGCTGCTTCGGTTTAATCGTGAGCAGCGGAGGCTCTCCAGTCACGGAGTCACATGGCTACCATGGCAAGTCTCTGGCTCTGGCAAGTCTCTGGCTCTGCTCTGCTCCAGGCTTGCGAGGACCTGCCACGCTTGAGCTCTGCCGTAAAGAAAGAGGATGCAGCTGCCTTTTGATGAAGCCGAGCAGACGAGGTCGTCGGACAGACGATTGGTTTCTCCTTGACTATGCACACGACAGGCTGCACAGTCTCGGCTGGCATCTAAGCGATGCTCTCATCATTCCTCTGTCGCTCGTCGCAGTGTCACGACTGGGGTGCGTTGCAGTGCGAGCGTGCGACTGCTCGAGCGCTAAGGAAGCTGCCCAAGGATGCGTGGCAAATCTGCTGCTCTTTGTTCCGAGGTGGCACCGGGAGCGATGCACGTCTAGTGGGACGTTCGCTACTCTGCACCTCCCGGATACCCAACGGTGGCGAGGCCATCGAAATTGCACGACTCCTACTTGGCCAATAGCATTCGCGTGACAGTGACAAGTTGCGCAGCGAACGGCGGCTTGCTAGCCTGGCAGCAGGCTTGCCGAATGCTAAGGTGCTGTTTTTCACCTGGATTATGTTTGACCACTGAGGGTAGGGGAGGTGTGGATACTCTGGATATAGATTTCTGCAACCTCCGAGGGTTCCGGTCGTTGCTTCTTCGGCTCGCTGTCTTTTCGGCATCCGTGCATCTGAGTACTAGCGATGGTATTTCCCTCGGCATCTTGGCGACAAGCACGGATGCGGCACGTCGACTTCGGCTCAGGGGTAGAGGGGAGTTCCATCTTTGCTACAGCAGTTAAGCTTTTCTCTTGTCGACACGATCGCGGGTCGCACGCCGGCCATGGCCCTGCCTGTATTGGGGATGCCTCGGCTGGGCTGAGCTGACCCCGGACGCATTGTTCCCAGCTGTAGCACGGCAGGCCTCCCCAGCCAAGGAGGCAAAGGGCACATCAAAGCGACTGGCTACAGCCCGGCGTCGAGCTTCGCTGTGCACAGTCAAGCGACAGACCTCGTCTCTGCAGAGGCCTGCAGAGGCGGGCCTGCAGATGTCCACGGTTTCCTATCGACTCTGGCTGTCGTTAAGTCGTTAGGATGACCATTGTGCTCGCCAAGGCCGAAATAAAGGGCTTTTGTGCCGGCCGATCACGTGGCCTGGCTGCCAACAAGGCCGGCCAGTGGCAGCCGACACTTAGTTGCACCTGGAAACAGCTGCGTCTAATGTGGTCTGTATATTATTGTCTCAATTTAAGTGACCACACGTAGAGGTGCCGACCGTGCGGCTCGCGAAAGCCAGAAGCTGCAGGACTTTTGATTAGACAGTGTCAATTGTGTGGTGGCTTCGAGTCAGACACCGAGGAGCCGCCGGTGGACCTCAGTGCTGCCACGCCCACTTCTATGATGTCGTATAAAACTTATGCCAACTTATCATCAACTGGGCGAGCCGGCAGCCGAAGCATTCAGCGGAGGCCGAAGCACTCAGTGGCCGCCAGCAAGGCACCAAAGCTGCAAGCATCGCCGAAGCAGCCAGCAGCGAGCAGCCATCACAGGACGATTGCCTTTGTCCATGCAGCTGCCCATTGCTGCCTGGTCCATGGAAGAGCAGGGCTTAGAGTGAGAGAGGAGAGTGTCTGGGGTAGAGGCCGGCTGCTCGATTGCAAGACCGAATGCTTGCCTCGTGCGACACGTAGGTCATCGGCAAGGAGTGTTGCTGCTGCATGCACTAACTGCTGACTAACTGTAACTGCTGACAGGAAAACAAAGATGCTCCGAGCAGGAATGTACCGGTGCGAATGGGGAATGGCGGTGGTGGTGGTAGTGGTGGCGGTGGTGGTGTAGCGGCTACTTGATGGAATGCAGTAGCTGGTCACTGCATTTGGATCCGCCAAGCCAGAAGCCTATGCTGGGCTGCCTGCCTCCATACTCTGCTGATCATCGAGGAGTCAGCACAAGCATGCAGTCTGCTGTCCGAGCATGGGCAGAAGGCAGAGGGCTCGAACATTACCAGCTGGCTGCTGTTTGCTCTACGTACAAGCTGCTTGGCAATCTCATGCCTCAGCCCAGAGGCCTTAGCGGCTCTTCTGCGCCGGCAGAGGCATAGGTTCGGATAAAATGAAGATTCCCACTTTGACTGCGAGTCACTGCATGCTTGGTCTGAGGAGCAGTGCGCCGCTGTGTTGTGTGATGAGCTTTGAGGTTTTTGAGTGCTCACCTACGGTCGAGAATTTCAATATCGTCAGGACCACTTAGAGTGTGCGCTTCGGGAGTGAAATCGAATCTCCGATAAACTCATTGGAGCTGCCGGTACAGCGGTGCATTGCATTAATAGACAGCTGCATACATAAAAATACAATTCATTGTTATAGCTCCCTAAGTGAATTTCATCTCTATTCAGATGCTTTACATATGTCACAGGACTCGAGCCCACGACCTAGGTCATCACATGCCTTCACCTTGACCTTGGTCATTCATAGGCAAGCACGTTAACCACTGGGCCAAGACAGTGCAGATTAAGCACATGCAGAACTTTATGAATTATGCTGGCCAAGCCCGCTTTAAGGATTAGGTTTTCCAACACTGTCAAACATTATGCTTACTCATAACCACTAAGCTGGATTTATTGTAATAATAATAATAAGTTTGATTTAGGACCCTCAGATAACTCTATCTCTTTATAGGCACTTTACGTTTGCTGCAAAGAAAGCACGATTGCATGGTTAGTGGTAGCATGTTCAATAACCAGCAAGAATGACATGGTTAGGGGTGACATGCACAGGGTCAGCATGCAAGTATGGTTAGTGGCAGCATGCACAGTGTCAGCATGCATAAGTACATAAAGAATGAATCACACGCACCCAGTAAATGCTGAGATAAATAGATGCGTTTTTAGTTTCTTTTTAAACGTGGTCAAGTCAGGAGATGTCGTGATGCAAGTCGGGAGTAAGTTCCAGGCTTTGGGAGCATACGAACTATAGGCACGGTCTATAAAGGATTTGAGGTTCGTACGAGGTATAGGTAAATTATTAGATTCCGGAAAGCAGATGGTATCCTCCTTAGCCTGGTGGGGGAATGGACCTGATAGGCAGGCTGGAGCCAAAGAATGGAAGGACCTAAAAGTGAGCCGTCATTAAATGTTAGAAAGCTTGGTGCAATCCAGGTGGGGATGTAAGTAAGAGATACAGACAGTGACTTGAGAGAGTTCCAGGTCCTGGAGCTTAAAGTGGCATCCGAGCAATGGTACAGCTGCATGTCATCTGCATACGCATGCAAGCCTGGATTGTGCTTGAGGGTTGCACAGGCTAAAAAACAAAGAAGTATGAATTGCAAAAAAAAGTGGACCAAGCACTGAGCCAACTGGTATTCTCAGTACTTCAGAGGCACTCGGATGACTGTTACCCGTTGACATCAATGCCCTGAAGTTGCCCACCGAGATAGGACCTCAACCATTACAGCACAATGCCTAGGCAAGTGAAGCCTAAGCAAGATGGTCGGCACCGAGGGACTTGATGATCAGCCCTGCCGAGAGATTTGGAAATATAGCCAGAGTGGCTCTGCATAAGTCAGCATCCGTGAAAAGGCAGGGTTACTTTACTTGCAGCCGTGCTGACACTGCTAGCAGGAAGCTGGGCACTGTCAACCACCTAAGCACACCATACCTTTTATGGACTGTTCGAGCAGGCTAAGACCTCTGATCTACCGCTGCTGGTGAAGCAAGAATGTGGCTTTCAGCTGCCTTCGCTTCCGGAAAAAAGCTGAAGCTGATGAAAGCTGAATGCAACCGACTGAAGGAGTGACTTACACGCTCTGGGGCGTCACATTGCAGCTCCAGAGTGTACCTACGATAGGCTTTACGGAAGGAGCTCTTTACGGAAACGTATACAGCCTATCGTACGTATGGCCTATCGTATAACAAATCGTATAATCTTTTTGTAAATCGTATAGGATTACGACTAATATGATGATTATTATGATTCATGATTGATGATTAAGATGATTGATATTATTATGATTAATATGATTATTATGATTAATCGTATATGTAAAAGATTTTACAATTTAGGATTATATCGCCTTTCTATAAGATATATATATATATATATTGTATATTATATTATTATCATATATTATATATATATATATATATATATTATAAGCTTTACAGAAAGAGCTCTAGACGGAAACGGCCGAGCTTCCAGCTTCGCTCATCTGCTGCAGGCAGGCTGCTGGACTAGCTGCTTTCGGTTGAGATAGATGCAAAGCCAGGTGACTTGCTGCTCCACTGCTCGGGTGCTGCCTTTGATGATGCTTCTTTTTTCTTCCATGGCTGCTGCAGCCAGTTCCAGCAGCAGCATCGACGGCACCAGTGAGCAAACCCGGAATGTGTGCTCTGTGCATGCAGCAGCACGAGCGACCTCTCGCAGCTTGTGCACTCAGCGCCACAGCTTGTGCAGCTACTACAGGCTGCAAGCGAGAGAAGACGGCCTAGCTGCTAGCTACGTCACTTGGGACCGAGTGCAATTCCGAGCGTAGCACTTCTTCTGGTATGTACTCAATCTGTGACGAGCTGAGCAGTCTCAGCAATTCGCCCAGCCACCGTTCGTTGGCTTCAAACAGTCAATGGCAGCTCCAGATGCTGCTAGAAACCAGGAGCACCTGGATGATGGAAGACGTGCAGTAGGTGTGTATTACGGTGGCGTGCCGAGTTGCTGGGGTGAGAGTGCACTGCGAGTCGAAGCGGCAGGCTATGTATCGCGCCTATGCATGGAACTCCGGGGTGGCATACGCATATCTGCATTTACGACTGTCAAGCGGCTGCCGCTGACGAGTCTTCCGGTGGAAAGATGGCAAGTCTGCTGCAGGTGGCACGGCCGGCAAGCCACGCTGCCTACAGGGGCCAAAGAATGTTCACATGCGTAAGTTTCTCAGGTCGCGGAGGTGAATTGGGCCGGCATAGGTGCATAGTACCTACCCCTATAATGTCATTCCATCTCGGCAACATTCAGCATCATGCTAGCAGCTGGTCACGTGCATGCGCCTGAGGCAGGTATGTGCGAAAAGCATCGATTGTTGCTGCTGCCACTGCATGCTGGCATGAGAACTTTCGATATGCACTCCACCAGCTCCTCTCGTGTGAGTCAGCTTCCAGGATGAGATCTAGAACTCTTCTCAACAGTTAGTGCAGGTGCACAAGGTGCTGCTTCGGACAGTGCCCTCTACTCCTTCCCAGTCACTGTTCCTGCCTCTGCTCTTGGCCTAAATGTGAACCACCCAGCCGAACCACATGACAGAGGAGCCTTCTAGGAAGAACTGAGAGAAGATAAAAAAAAAGTGCAACGAGAAAATAATTGCAAAAGAGAGGAGAAAGGGAAGAGAGAGAGAGAGAGAGAGAGAGAGAGAGAGAGAGAGAGAGAGCATCCGAGTAAATTCCAGGCTTCCGGTAACCGGTAACTCACTCTCTGCAGGAGTTTCCGGTTCTGGATGAAAGCAAATTCTGCGTAATAGTGGTTACAGTAGTTTGGCCGCCTGACAAGTTTACATGTGATCAGTAAGAAAGAAAGATCAGTGTCCCAGTTGAATTCTATTGTCAAGGTAGCCGGTTGGATCACACGAAACTCGCACCCAATGAGTGTGCAGAGGCTAATGGGAATGAAGGTCGTCCGATCCCGTACAGAGTGAGAATAAGCCCAACTTGCTCAGTCTGGCTTGAGTTGAGACAAGAACATCTGAACGAAGCAGGTCCAAGTAGCTGCGCCTGGTGAGTGTGTGAGGTTTGCTATGTGGGAGAGAGAGAGAGAGAGAGAGAGAGAGAGAGAGTATGGCGTTGGAACGACTTGCAAGTCTAGGGTAAATTTTTTCAAAGCCAATTGATGCTGCTTTGAGGATGACCGATACTGCTTCTATTGCTTGCCTGTTAAAGAAAAGAGGAAAAAGATTGAACTTGCCAGCAAGTAAATAAACCACTCAAGCATGCTTGGTTGGACAAGCATCGCCAGCAGGCAGGCAGACAGCCACCATAATGCAGCAGGCTGCGAGAGAGCTCCTTGCGAGGGTCTTGACTGATGATAGCTCATCAGCAATGGAAGCTGTGTGCACGTTGTGCTGACTGGTTTGTGCCATGCAACACTAGTGAGGATTTAAGATGCAGTAGCCCCAGATCATGTCCCTGTACCTTTCAAAAAGGTTGTTGTTAGGCCACTAATTAAGAAAGCAGCACTAGATCAGCACAGTTTCCCTTCTACCTTTCCTATCAAAGACACTGAAGCAAGAGGGAGCAGACCAGCCAAACTCTAATGTTAAAACCTCAAACTAGCAAGTTCCAGTCTGGATGTAGAGCTAATCACTCCACTGAGTCAGCATTGCTTAGGGTGTATAACGACATTCTCAGGAATGCAGACTTGGGTGAAGTTTGCTTGTTCTGCTTGATCTTTCGGTAGCGTTTGATACAATTGACCACAAAATCCTTCTTGAGTGCCTCTCATCTCGCCTGGGCATCACTGGCACTGCACTGCAATGGTTGATATCCTATCTCAGTGGGAGACTCCAGAGTATTGATGGGAATGGACAAAGATTGTTCGATGAACCGCTGAAGTATGGGGTACCTGAGGGGTCTGTGCTTGGTCGGCTTCTTTTCACAGTTTATACTCTTCTTCTTGCCAATGGATCGCCAATCACAATCTATGCTTTCACTTCTGATGATGCAGATGACACTTTGATCCCTCCCAGCCCTCGAGCATGTTGCATTCTCTCAACTCCCTTGTTGCATATATTAGAGACTTCCCAACATGGGCAGCAGGAAGCCTTTTTAAATTGAATGATGATAGAATCAACTTACTAGTGATGGGCAAACCAACTGTGTTTCAAAAACTGGGAAACCTAACGCTCAAAATCAGCTCCGACAGCATATCTCCTCTTGCATCTGCACCTAATCTAGGCATCCTGTTCCAAAGTGACCTTTCGTTAGATTAACACATTAGCTCCACAGTCAAGCCAGCTTTTTTTCAGCTGCATAACATTGCTATAATTCGGGCTTGGTTAGACAGGGTTACTACATCTAAATTAGTCCATGCATTTGAAATATCCCGTCTCGAATTCTGTAACTCACTGCTTGCTGCTCTTCCGGCGTGCGCAATCATCACTTACAGTTGGTGCAAAACTCTACAGTTATGCTTGTCTGTCGTAAGCGTCTCATTGCCTCATCACACCACTTCTAGCCGAGCTGCACTCGCTCCCAATCAAGAAGTGTATCGACTTAAAGGTTCTGTCAATTGCTTTTAGGTCCCTAATTTCTGTAGCTCCAGCCTACCAATCAGAACTACTCCCTCACTAAGCCAAGAATCTTACAACCTGCTATTCTGACTGAAATTGTTAAGCTATACCTCGTACGAGTCTCATAACCTTTGGAGACTGTGACTGTAGTTCATATGCTCCCAAAGCCTGGAACTCACTCTCGACTAACGTTACGACATCCCTTGACATGGCGACATTTAACAAGATGTCTAAAACACACCTTTTTATTACAGCATTTAGTGGGTCCTCTTGATTAGTCCTGTGTGTGCTCATACATGCTGAAACACTGTGCCAGCTGCTACTGACCATATCTACATATTGACCCTTTGCATGTCACATTTAACAATGTTATGCTTGATGAAACTGCTAATGTTAATCAATTACTAATCAATTACGAATCACTAATCATTTGGTCATACTTTTTTCTGCATTTGTAAAGTGCCTTGAAAGAGATTAAGTTGTCTGAGGGAACTATATAAATGTATTATTATCATTATTATTGTAATATTTATTATTGGTGATCGCTCTTGAGCTGGTTTTTCCTATCTATGATGCACCGCATTAGTTCTTTCTCCGTGTTCATTACGTGGGTACAATTTCTTTTTGTCGAGATATACAGACCAGACTTGCTGGTGGTCTGTTATTCCCTTTTAGGAAGCATGCTGTATTGATTGCAATGCTTGTGCCCTCTCACAGAGAAGCACGATAGTGGTGACAAGAATTCGATAGGATGGAATACAGGTATCCCATGACCTGGATTCTATGTATAGTATTAGATTCTATGAGTGTATATAAGCTA
>WPIO01000005.1:1467500-1535000 GCA_009760855.2 Cristatella mucedo
ATGTTAGCAGTATAAAACCAGACCATAAGCACTCCGAAGCAGTCAAACAGACTAAGGGTGTGCTAGACCAATAGTAAATGTCACAGAATGAGGCTAGCCGAAGCACTCAGCAGCCGGATATGCAGGAATTAGATTAGGCGCTTATTAGCGGTCAAGAAAATGGCAAGCAGTATGAAGCATGAAGCATGCATACAAAAACCGAGGCACGTCGGTGTGACCGCGTGCTGTATGCACAGATCGTCGATCTGACCACGTGCTGCATGCGCAGATTTCGAGTACTTGTAGAAGGGTGCACTGTGGCATGACATTGCGATCTCCCGTTTACAGTTTAGCGAGGCTGCCAAGTTCCACACTCTTTCGTGAGGAATTTCACATTACCTAGTGAGCCAGTTCTGCATGTATCCAGCAAGCATAGGATGGTTTATAGACAGGTTTAGAGATATCCAGATATCCAACTTGATGTCTCCTGCCAAGCCTAGGCCTCTTCACGATGAGATAGACACTTCGCTTTAGCCGGGTTTAGGGCGGTTCGCCAAGTGAGCTTTGAAACGGCTTTTCTGCAATACGAAACCTGCCAATTTTAAAAGGAAGAGAGTTTTCCTTGGCGGCGGCCTTCAGAGAGATACTTCGGTCGGCATCTCTTGAGGAAGTGTCCCAATTTTTCCAGATGAGTTTAAGTAAGCCCATTGCCCAGGTAGACTTCAGCGTGCTAAATCAGCCCCTACCAATCGAGTATCGGAGTCACTGCAGTTTCGGCCCATCTTGTAAAGGCGCTTCTGCGGCGGACATGGTCGGAGGCAGCTTTCACATAAAGCTGCCCTTTCTTCTTCTTAAAAGAAGCAAAAGCACTTTTACGGTGGAGCAGCCAACGAGGTTTGCTGTGCGGCGCTTTCCCTGGACGGAAAGCTTTGCAGTCTGCCTCCAGGTGGCGCCACCGGGCCTAAAAGCGAGCTTGAAAGGCGTGTCGTACGCCACGGCGCCCCTTGGCAGGGGCTCTAGCTCCCGGCGATTCTCTAGGAGCGTCTCTCCGGCTGAGCTTGAAATAGCTTGAAAATTCAACTCTTTTTTAAAACTCAGCTTGGCAGGATGCTAAGCAGCGACGGCGAGCTATCAGCGCCAGCCTTTGAAAGTTACGAGCAGACGATACAATTCGGCAAGGTCGTTCTCGGTTTGGCCTAGTCAGGAGCGCAGCAAGGCCAAGTGACCATTGAATCATTTACCCTCTCCAGGAAAGTTCTTTGGGACTTTTGCGACTCCGTGTAGGATCTGCCCGACCGACATAGATACAAAGCAGTAAAAGAGACCGCTCGATATAAAGACGATACGTACGTAGCCGCTCTGGAGGCATGCTTGCGTAGATTATTCAAAGCGTTTCTCCGAAAGTGCTTTACGGCGGCTTTAAAGAGCTTTAACTGGTTTTCGATAAAAAGAAAGACGACGCGTACATAGCCGCTCTAGAGGCCTACTTGCGAAGAATATCAAGTGAATTATTACTATTATTATTCAAAGCGTTTCTCCCAAAATGCTATACGGCGGCTTTAAAGAGCTTTAATTAGTTTTAGACGCGCATTTGTAGGCCGAGCGCCGACGTCGCCTTCGATACGCTCGCTGCTTCCGGCTCTTCTTCTTCCGGCTCTTCTTCTTCCGGCTCTTCTTCTTCCGGCTCTTCTTTTTCCGGCTCTTCTTCTTCCGGCTCTTCTTCTTCCGGCTCTTCTTCTTCCGGCTCTTCTTCTTCCGGCTCTTCTTCTTCCGGCTCTTCTTCTTCCGGCTCTTCTTCTTTCGGCTCTTCTTCTTCCGGCTCTTCTTCTTCCGGCTCTTCTTCTTCCGGCTCTTCTTCTTCCGGCTCTTCTTCTTCCGGCTCTTCTTCTTCCGGCTCTTCTTTTTCCGGCTCTTCTTTTCCGGCTCTTCTTTTTCCGGCTCTTCTTCTTCCGGCTCTTCTTCTTCCGGCTCGCTGCTTCCGTGCAAGAATTTGCGAATGCACAGCTCTCTCTCTGTCATGAACGCTCGACTAGCGGCAAAATACCGCGCGAGCGAAACGCGCCAAGACTGGACACTAGCTGATTTAACCGCAGCCTCCCTTTGTGTAGCGACAGAAGAGCCTTTACGGCTATCACCACCACAGCATGCAGCGGCGATAAAGAATCACCCAGAGCATGATTCGATCACACGACCTTGGGCCCGAGGTCGTGAAAAGCCACCACCTTACCTAGTGTGTCATCACGGCTCGCCGAACGCGATGCTCGCTGTAAGCCAAAGGGAGCAACCCGGCGCTTCATAATATCCTTCAGGCAGCGCTTACGGCCACACAGTTTTAGAAAAAGCACAACGAGTTACCTGCATATTACGGCTGGTAAGGCAGGTGACTTCCAGCAGACTCGTCGACAGGCTTACAACAGCTGATAAAAACATTGGAACTAATTTCCAACTGGCTTCATGACATCTCCTGACTTGACCCCATTACAAAATAATATAAACATGCATCTATTTATCACAGCATTTAGCGGGTCCATGCGATTCGTTATTTGTGTGCTTATGCGTGCTGACACTGTGCATGCTGCCACTAACCATATTTTCATGCTGACTCAGTGCATGTTCCCTCTAATTACTTTATGCTTGTTGTCATTGAACATGCTACCACTAACCATGCGATCATGCTTCCTTTACAGCAAACGTAAAGTGCCTAGAAAGAGATAGAGCTATTTGAGGGCGTTATACTAATGTGTTTTTGTTATTGTACTCAGCCATTTTACTCATCTGCAACGTGAGTACGAGCACGGCGAAGAACGATCCTGAAAAACACAGCCGACGGAAGGCTCCGGCGTAAATCTGCACGCCCAAGAAGGCTTCAAACGTGCATTTCGCAGGCGCCCTCACTAGGGCCGGCGCTCGCTGTAGCCGGCTGCCTCAACACTTCTGTCCAGGCCGTTCCGTACACTAACTATCCTTATCAAAGGATCCTGCCATAAGCGCACATCAAACCACCAGGCCATCGAAGCAGTCGCCGAAGGGTAGTAGTCGCCCATTTCACCGAATGCCACAACTCAGACAGCTCGCACCCACAAGCAGACGCTTTGAAGGGCCATAGCAGTTGAGTAGCCAAAGCAAGAATATCAAGCCCAAAATCCCCAATAGGCAAGCAGTTACTCGCATAGAGCGACTGCGGTCAGCACTAGGCCTTACGTAGCGGCTACGTCGTAACTCGTACAGTAATCTCGTTCGTACAAAATCATGAATTGCGCCGCTCATAAGCCGCAGCTTGTCGTGTCTACTGCACAAGCTGCTCTTCGCCCCAAGTCGGCGGTAGCCGAGCTCATTGTTCATAATCGAGGTTCAGCTGTCTAGCTCACAGTTCATAATCAAAGGTCATTGCGGGGCGGCGTATCGAAAGAGGTCACGGAGCGCCGCCGCCGGCGTGATACCATAGACTCTCGTATATTTTTGAAAGTTGTAGCAATGGCTAATTAGAGTATTTAATATCAAAATAACACTCAAATGACAAATAATTTGTAGATGGCTAAAAAGCTTTTCTGAGCACACTTTACAGAAAACTTTATTTAACCCGGTGCCCTGCTTAGTAAAGTAAAGGTTCAGGCCCTATCTTGGCTACGCCTTTTATTTGCAAGCTCTATTTGTAAGCGAGGGTGGAGACAAAGTGTGCGAGGAGAGCTATGGATCTGAATATTCTAAGCTGCAATTGCTATTAATTTTACGTCCAAACTACTATTCGCGAATTTTCTGTGTATTGCAGCTTGACTTCATAATCAATGTATAGATGCAAAATGTATGCTTACATAAGCCATTTGTGTGTGCAATAATGTGCACAGTAATTTTCGAATAAGCTGCTCTTCACTCTGAGTTTAGCTCTGTCTTTGGGACACTTACTGGCAAAGCTTTACAGAAAACGATGCAAGCGTTGTTATATCTTGGATGGCAACACTCGGAATCAACTTGCCTGTCGCTCTACCAGAGTTTGCTGAAAAAGACAAACTGACCTAACTGACGGACTATTGGCATGGCTTTTAGACTGCAGAAGAAAAAGACCTTTCTTAAACTATACTAGCTGTAAAATGAAGTAAAGTTATTGCGTCTATAGTTGCCAGCTCGTCGATTGACCCTGTCTAACGATATGCACTCACCACAGTATTGTTATTCCTTAACAGCTAAAAGCGTACCAATAATTAGACATCCCTGAATAAAATTTGGGCAGATGTAAATCTGTGTAAGCAGTTTTAGAATACTAGCATTGCACAAGTAAACACAAACTGTAAAAGCTTCTTTATTGAAACATTGACCTAAAGTCTCTAAATTGTGGTGCACAATGAAGGGAGGGATTGTTGAGGTGACATTCCGATGACCATTTCAACGCATGCATCTGGGACAGAGCGTGAGCAATGGCAGGCAGCACAGAAAAAAGCCATTTGCGATGCTAATTCCAAAGATTGAACAATACTTTGACCGCTTTGATGAACTATATGGCGCAGGCATCCGTGCAACTAATTCGCAACAAGCAATGCCCCCTTTCACACTTTTTGCCCAATTATTGGGTGCTCACTAAGTTCAGGTGGCATGCATATACAAAATATTGCTCGCAACTGGTTTTCAGATTTTATGCTTTCGTTAGCGATTTAATAAGAAATTGGGGAGATAGTATTTTGCTGCTGATCGTTAATTGTTAAAGAGTTGCAAAAGTCGTTATCACAGCCGATATCACAGTACTGTGGATGCCTTTGGCATACACAGTACAATTTCATGCATTTTCGATTGTTATTTTATTCAAAAAGGCAATCAAAACGAACCACGAGGAAGCGCTTGCGAGTAAAAAGCTCTGAGCATCCTTAAAAGCTTGATTCCGATAATAATAGCTAGAGTAGCTTGTAAGTCAATACACCACTTTAATCTCTAGTTTTAAAATGTGAATGATCGATTCGACAGAATCGGGATAATGTACTGCGACATCTGCACAATCCAAACGACAGATACAGGCCGCGATTTCAATTGATGAGGTGCTGGCAGCAGAGGTTTCAGTAATGTTTGCAGCCATGTAGACACCACGATGTTTTTCAAGGTCGAGCGCTGTCCTGAAAGAAAAAGAGAGAGGTAGAGAGAGAGAGAGAGAGAGAGAGAGAGAGAGAGAGAGAGAGAGAGAGAGAGAGAGAGAGAGAGAGAGAGAGAGAGAGAAAGAACAACGCTGCCAGCTACATCCACAAAGATGGCAACATTTCCATTAATCAATTCGCTCAGTGAGGCTAGGTCCTTAATTGCTCCGAGAAGCCGCACGATTCTGTAAGACTCGTTATCACTCCACAATGTCATGAAGACTCGGCTGAGTTTAAGCTTAGATTTTTCTGCAGTGTTCTCAAAGCAAAACTGGCTTACGGCGCGAATACGCCATGCCATTGCTGAAAGACTTTACCCGATGCAACAGAGAGCGTGTGAGGAGCTTTGCTAAATCAGGTGGACAGTCGAGCAAGTAAGTAGCGGTGAAGTAGCGTAGCAGGACGTCTGGAAAGGAGGTGCCAGAGTTGGCTGTAGTGTATATGCCACTACTCAAGAATTGTGGAAATGAGTTCCACAGTCAATGGCCCGAGACCATACTACTTCTGTCGCTGGCGGTCTTTAAGTAAAAGAAGGAAACAGCAGAGTTATCGCCCACATGACACATCCGATGGCACAAAGAGGCTTAAGCTGTTGCAAAAGCTCAACTAGGCGATAATGAGAATGAGCTAAGCCGAAGAAGACTTTGCAGTTCAGAGTTCAGAGAACTTTGCTTTGTATAATCGTGCCGGAGTCGCCGCAGGAGTCCTTCAGCTGCTGCCACTCATGCTGCGGCCAATGAAACCAAGACCATTTAGCCCTCGAAACCACCAGGGAGGGCATAATTAGGTTTCGTATAAAAGAATATGAGATCTGGGCAGGCAATTACTAAAGTCTTGGAATATAATCGAACCACATTTAGAAGGCGCTTAGTGCATCATTCAATACTAAAGTACGAGCGCGCCAAACGCATCACCTCTCAGTGAAAGCAAACGTAATGTTGATTAAGGCTGTATCTTCAGCACCGGATGCTGAGGCTGGGAATCCATGACTGATGACCTAGGGTACTCGAGGTTGAGCAAATATTCTAAGCCATCTGGCTTCATTTGCGCCACTCTGGCCCCGAGTAGGCTTATTTTACTCGATGTCTACTACTTGGACTGACTCATTTCTGTAGCTGCTTAATTCAGTATGATAACTTACTAGTTATGGGCAAATCAAGTGTGATTCAGAAATTGGAAAGGCTTACGGTCAAAATCAGCTCTGCCAGCGTTTCTCCTGTTAAATCTACACGAAATCTAGGTGTCATGTTCCAAAGTGGCTTTTCTTTAGACGAACACACCAGCTCTAAAATCAAGTCTGCCTACTTTCAACTACACAACATTGCTAAAATTCGGGCTTGTTTAGATAGGGATACAACATTTAGGTTGGTCCATACACTTGCGACATCCCGTCTTGACTTCTGCAACTCACTGCTTGCTGGCCTACCGGCCTGTACAATCAGGCGCTTACAGCCGATGCAAAACTCTGCAGCTAGGCTTGTCTGTCTTGAGCATGGCAGTTGCCACATCACACCACTTCTCGCCGACCTGCACTGGCTCCCAGTCAAGCAACGGATCGACTTCGAGGTTTTGTCGCTCAATTTTAGGTCACTTCATTCTTTGGCTCCAGCCTATCTCTCAGATCTACTCCCCCACCAGGCCAAGCATCATACCACCCGCTTTTCGGAATCCAACAGTATACCAATACCTCGTACAAACCTCAAATTCTTTGGAGACCGTGCATTTAGCTCGTATGCTTCCAAAGCCCGGAACTCACTCCTGACTTTCGTCAGAAAATCCCCTGACTTGACCACATATAAAAAGACATTAAAAGCGCATCTAGTTAGGAGAGCATTTAGTGGGTCCCTGTGATTCGTCCTTGATGTGCTTATGCGTGCTGACACTGTGCATGCTGCCACTAACCACACTTGCATGCTGACCCTGTGCATGTCAACCATAACCATGATATTCATGTTGTTTATCAAGCATGATACCACTCACCATTCGATCGTGTTTCCTTTGCAGTAAAATTGTAAAGCGCCTATAAAGAGATTGAGTTCTCTGAGGGTGCTTTATTAAGTGCATTATTATTATTATTTACCTACAGTGGATTATGCTAATATAGCGCAGAGATTTATGCCAGTCAAATTACCATGATTTGAGAGGAAGTGGATTTTGAAAGGCAAATTTTCACCCGTTTATAGTTGAGTGATTCAAATTGTCACACATTAATTGATCAATTAGTTTGCAGTCATACACTTCAATTGCATTTGCAGCCTTTTCTAACGTACTTTATTCCTGCTGAACAACAGAATATATAAATACAGCTGCATAATTAGTGGCGCTTTATGGTTTTCACGCCTGCTATTGTATATAGTTAGGTTTTGCTAGCTAAAATGTAGTAATTCCTGTGGCATTTTACCAGTAGATCAATTGGAAGGACGATTCAACTCCATCAGGACTGAAGAATGCATTGCTAAGTTAATTGATTTTAACGAGTCTTGATATTCTACTTCATTAGACTTGCAGCTCCTGTTGGACTTCTATAAATTAGTCACGGTACGTATTAGTCATAAAAAAATCCCAATTTAAATACATAAAAAGATGTCACAATTCCCTTCCTTTCATGAAACATTTTTCTTCTTGTTGTCGCAATTGCTACTGCACCACAGCTCGGCAAACCTGCGTCAGCATTCTGGATCATGTGAGTAATTTTAAGCTGATGGAGGGGAATCTCTCACTTTTTTCCTTCTGCATTTCTGATCCCCAGCCCAATTCTTACTGTTGCGTCATTATTTGCGCTTAAATCTATTCCCTTGCCTTTGGCTTGTGGCTTGTTTAAATTGAAGAGTTCAGGGCGTAGATCTTGAACTTCATGGGCGCCATCCTATGCGCACAGTGTCGAGTACCCCAGCGATGTGCTCTAATCATTCTTCTTTTCACGATGTGCAGTTTACTTGTTAGTGATTAAACCAAATTTCAGCCTCACTTATATATCGGCAGCAGATCGCATCACTCTTGCTTGCATTGGGCAATACAGAATCGCCTGCTGAAAGACTCGTAGAGCCATCGATTTTATCGTTAAATGTTAAATTATCGTTAAAAGTTATCCGTAGGCTAAGACCAATGGGGAATTTCACCAGCACGAAAAATATGTGTTTTCATTTCCATGCACACAAAATCAGCTACGGCTGTCAATTACTCTCGATTCTTTCAACTCCCGAGCAACTTCTACCGCTATCACTCACACTTAAATAGCATCTAACTTCCTTAGTATAATGACAGCAAGACCAAATTAATAATAAAAAAGACAGCCTACAGGCAAACTTAGTAGAGTTACTTAAATACTAGTAAAACCCAATCCTCAATATAAGATCGGCCAGCAGCCCCTGTTAGTCTCTGTGCGTGTACAAAGTGTTCTGGCCCAAAATGAACTTTTTGCACGACGACCACCTCAGATCCATCTATTTCAGGCTTGCTTATATACGAGTACCGCAGCCAAACTATTTCCATCATCTTTTATGTCTTATCTAGAGTTATTCAGCTCTCTCCTTTCGCTTATTTCTGTTGCGAAATAAGATACGGCTACCGATGACACAGAAATCGGGCGGGAGGGGGCCAAGCTACCTTCCCTGAAAGTCGGGAATACACAAATACCACAGTACACCATTCCTCCGCTACTTAGGCATGGGCTGTCAATCAAGCAGAGCATTAACTCAACGATCCCATAGTTCACTTGTGCTCATCTTCACTCTCCCCTCACAAAGAGATTTAACTATCTATGGATATTTCAAACCGCTAACAGAGCATACAATCCGTAAAGCAGCTACGAGTATTGTTTTTTATGTGCATGCCATCTGAACTTGGTGAACACCGAATAAATGGGCAACAAGTGTAAAACATACATTGCTTTTATGCGGTTCAGTTGTACAGATGTCTGCAACATTTGCTTCATTAAATTTAGTCAGAGTATTGTTCAATCTTTGGAATTAGCATCGCGAATGTCTTTTTTGTGCAATTTGCCTTTGCTCATGCTCAGTATCACCGACGCATCGGTCAAAATAGTCATCGGAGTGTCTCGCCAACAGCCCTTAATTCGTTGGGCACCAAAATTAAGTGAAGGTATGTTAGATATTTTACCGGTGCTATATTATTCTTTTAATTGTTTCACCCCGATGCTCTTGTCAGTCATCTATTTCTCCAGCTCTGCTATGTCTTCCTTTCTGCCGCACTTTCTTCCTCTTTTCATCTGTTATCCATTCGGAAATTTTGTCTCCCACTCCATCTGTGTTTTGGTCTCAGCCCACATCACCACAATATTGCTGTTTCTTGGTATGCTTCTACCATTTTTCATGTCCGCCTGCCTGCCTTTCTCTATCTGAGTCTGGCTTCTCTACACTTAGTTCTCACGCTCCCACCCTCTCAGTCGCTCCTTTTTATTGATTCCTTTTTTACCGTTCGCCCTTTGAGACCCATAAAGAAATTGGCTGCCGAGCCATAAAACACTTATGCTTCTCGAAAGCAGTTACACATACATCCTTTTTATAGCAGCATATTGCATGACGTTGTCCACTTGATTCGCGTTCAGCCAGTGGCCAGCAGTTTCGCCGTGTTGGACGTCATCTTCCTGAGGCAATGGCCCATAGATGTATGAATTAGCCGCTGGGTAGTTGCTCGCAAGCACTCTATTCTCTTCACGATTCCCTCCGCCTACAGCTTAATTGCCCTCTCGTAGATGTGTCTAGCTATGTGGGCCACAAGTTTAAAAATCATCTCGATAATGTGAGTTAATTCGTATATTTCCCAATGCAAACGTGACATCTTTTCTGAATTAATGGTCTTCGTCAAATAGATCAAGCAATCTCCTTGAATCGGTCGTGTATAAGGCAGGCAGCAGTCGGAGTGGGAGCTTTTGGGGAGCACGTGACCGAATGATAAGGAAGAAGAAGAAGAAGAAGAAGAAGAAGGCGTTGCGCATTCAACTTTCTGTCCCGTGGACCGATTCGTCAGTCACTCAGTCGATACATTTACATTGGTTAGCAGGACTGAGCTGTAGTTGGTCATATTCGTTGCCCTGCTGGAAGACACCCTGAATGACAGAAACCCAAGATTAGCACACTATGGTATCATGGGTCCGAGTTATACAGTAACTTGGATCTTGCAAAGCAAAAGACCCTTTGCATGTAGGCATAACTCAGTGTGTGTCTAGTGAGCATCTTCCAGCTTCTCATTTGCAGGATAGCACATAAGCTAATTTTTAGCTGGTTAAAAATGCTGAGTTAGTGGCAGTCACGTGGTAACCGGTACGATTATAGTTTGTCAATGCGTCGTCTGCATTTAAAAGAGGAAAGCTATTCTGTAGCTCCGTTTGCTATACACTACTTACAACATATGCGACTTTCGGTGCTGTAGAGTATGATGATTTTTAGGCTGCATCAAGCAGTTATATTTTGTGTACGTCAGGCAATGCATACTGAAATCACAATTGTTTCCTTCCTCCCATGAAGACGGCTTTGCTATTGGCGGTATAGCTATGAGATGAATTGCCTATTACTACCACTAGTGGTTTTATCTATCGCAGACATCGATCAGCACAAATGCATTTGCATCATAGGCTTTTATGGTACTCCTTCGGGGGTCAGCTTGGGCTCTCAGCCCTTGAAATTTACTACAATACCAATCGGCTGTATACGGCAATGTTGGCTGAATATTTGAAAGCTTAAATGGCTCTGCTGTGCAGCCCCTCAGTGCTTAGCAGCAGCAGCAGATCGATCGACAATATTTTGATATCTCGATTGACTAGAGTGACCTTCAAGAGCTGCTAAGTAGCATCCGCAAGAGATTAATCGTCACAGAACAAGCAAGGGTTGATTTGCAGCAGAGTCTGGCATGCGAAGTGATTCAGTAATGAAAAGATCTAAGCAATGAATGCACACGTAGACTGGTATGCGAGTCACCAAGGCGAAAAGTGCAGCTTGCTGCTTTGAATTGATATCTAGCTTCTCTTGTTTCATGCTTGATTATAGCACTGGTAAACTCATCCAGGGCAATGGATGACATTGCTTTTATGTAGACAGGGAGATCGAATTTAAGCTTGCTTCTGCCTCTGTCTCTGTCTCATTGTCTGTCATTTTCTGCTCCCCCCCCCATTGCAGTCTTTGCCAGTCAGTGCACCTTACTTGCTCTTATCCTATCAACAAAAGCTCTCTCACTCACTCACTCACTACCTCCCTCTGCCACCTGCTCTCTATCTCTTCATGACTGCTATGTATTTCGTCTGCCTCGCTAGCTCTTCTCTGTCTGTCTCTGTCTGTCTCTGTCTGTCTCTGTCTGTCTCTGCCTGTCTCTGTCTGTCTCTGTCTGTCTCTGTCTGTCTCTGTCTGTCTCTGTCTGTCTCTGTCTGTCTCTGTCTGTCTCTGTCTGTCTCTGTCTGTCTCTGTCTGTCTCTGTCTGTCTCTGTCTCTGTCTGTCTCTCTCTGTCTCTGTCTGTCTCTCTGTCTGTCTGTCTGTCTCTGTCTGTCTCTCTGTCTCTGTCTCTGTCTGTCTCTCTGTCTCTGTCTCTGTCTGTCTCTGTCTCTCTCTCTGTCTCTGTCTCTGTCTCTGTCTGTCTCTGTCTCTGTCTCTGTCTCTGTCTGTCTCTGTCTGTCTCTGTCTGTCTGTCTCTGTCTGTCTCTGTCTGTCTCTGTCTGTCTCTGTCTGTCTCTGTCTGTCTCTGTCTGTCCCTGTCTGTCCCTGTCTGTCCCTGTCTGTCTCTCTGTCTGTCTCTCTGTCTGTCTGTCTGTTTGTCTGTCTGTCTCTGTCTCTGTGTCTGTCTGTCTCTGTCTGTCTCTTTCTGTCTCTGTCTGTCTGTCTCTGTCTGTCTCTGTCTGTCTCTGTCTGTCTCTGTCTGTCTCTGTCTGTCTCTGTCTGTCTCTCTGTCTGTCTCTGTCTCTCTCTCTCTGTCTCTGTCTCTGTCTGTCTCTGTCTCTGCTCTGTCTCTGTCTGTCTGTCTGTCTCTGTCTGTCTCTGTCTGTCTCTGTCTGTCTCTGTCTGTCTGTCTGTCTCTGTCTGTCTCTGTCTGTCTGTCTCTGTCTGTCTCTGTCTGTCTCTGTCTGTCTCTGTCTGTCTCTGTCTGTCTCTGTCTGTCTCTGTCTGTCTCTGTCTGTCCCTGTCTGTCTCTGTCTGTCTCTGTCTGTCTCTGTCTGTCTCTGTCTGTCTCTGTCTGTCTCTGTCTGTCCCTGTCTGTCCCTGTCTGTCCCTGTCTGTCCCTGTCTGTCCCTGTCTGTCTCCCTGTCTGTCCCCGTCTGTCCCCGTCTGTCTCCCTCTCTGTCCCTGTCTGTCTCTGTCTCTGTCTGTCTCTGTCTGTCCCTGTCTGTCCCTGTCTGTCCCTGTCTGTCCCTGTCTGTCCCTGTCTGTCCCTGTCTGTCCCTGTCTGTCCCTGTCTGTCCCTGTCTGTCCCTGTCTGTCTCCCTCTCTGTCCCTGTCTGTCCCTGTCTGTCTCCCTCTCTGTCCCTGTCTGTCTCCCTCTCTACCTCTAATTTAATGTACCTTATCTCTCTCTAATGTAATGTACTTTATCTTTGTCCACAACTCTACAAAGCCACAAAGACTAAGCCCGGTTGTTTCCCTGGGAGTTTTCTGTGGCACACTCAAAGCCTAAGAAGCTTTTGATGCCCATCCTTTAGCCAACAGACTTCATCTCATGTAACAAAGAGAAAGTGAGCAGCATAGCTGAGTTCGGAGAGCAGTCGATGAAGTGAGCAGCATGGAAAAAGCAGCGCAGGAAAGCTGAAAAGGATGTGCCACAGTCGGCAGCCGGAGAGATGTTGTTGCATAAAAATTATGAAAGTGAGTCCCAGAGTCTAGGAGCTTCGGAAAAAATGGTCTGGCTCCAAACAATCTTTAAGAAATGGGACAGCTAATTCATTGTCTGCAGAAGACCTGAGGACATGATGTGGCTGAAACCAATGCAGCAGTTGAGCGATGTATTACATCTTGGATATTTTTACCTCACTTTCTGCAATGTTCATCGCTATTTATAGACACTCGGTGGCCTTTTTCGGAAGTCCAGCCTGAGCTGAATTAGAGGTTCAATCTACACAGAATCAGGGAGCTAACAAGAAATTTTAGTCACCTAGTGAAGTTCCTAACTTTGGACTACTATCGTGAATGATGAATAGCTGTGATGAAAGTTTTCGTAATTAACTTAACTTAAAACTATAATAACTAATAATATATACTATAATAACTTAAAACTTTGAGCAGTCGTCGAAGACGATACCTAAATTGTAAGCACGTGATGACGGTCGCACTGCAGCACCACCAATTAGAAAGCCAAAATCTCTTAGTCAAGCCACACATTTACGGTGTCACATGAGTAGGAGCTTGGTTTTAACATACTTTAGCTTAAGAAAATTGGCCGACATTCACGATCATATGTCTTCGAAGCATGCATTCAGTTGGTCCATCGCTGCAGCTTATTCTGATGGCTTAAGGACAGGCACAGCGTGGTGGTATTTTCAGCATGGTGACGATAGCCAATGTCACGCTCCGTCCAGCATCCCTTTTTCCGAGAGGCTCCATATAAATTGAGAATAGTAAATGGTCGGAAGCAGAACCTTGTCGTTATCTGCTGGATGACTGGTCTGCTGGAAGACACTTGACCGCCACACAGATAGAGCACGGGCAGGCCGAGATCGGTCAAGTACGATTCAAACCACGTCAGAGCCTCGTGGTGCGTCACTACGGTGCTCTGTGACCGCATGAGTGGCTGTCGAATGGCACCAAGACCACATGACATCGGTGCCTGGTGCAGTAAGTTAACGACGATTCCTTACATTGGAACTTGACTTTGCGAAACCCTGCTGGTCAGGCCAGCTTCCTTGATGCTAGGCTGCAAGCCAGCTTCACAGGCTGCACCCAGTGACACACTGAGGTCCCCACAAGCCTCCTTCTGTGCCACTTTAAAAGCAGGCAGGTCCACTTACAGCATTAGGCCACTCGATTATTCAATTTGCAGGTGTCTCTGATAATTTGGTCAGGATGGTGTATCTGGGTGTAGCCGGCTGCGCAAACACCTAAGAGTGCTGATATCAGCGCAGAGGATGCCGCGCCTGCTGCTGCGTCCCAGCAGCAATGACAGCAGCAGTGGCCTCTCTGAAGCAGGGAAAGCAAAGAGCTCTCTCTCTCTCTCTCTCTCTCTCTCTCTCTCTCTCTCTCTCTCTCTCTCTCTCACTGCTCTTTGGCAGCAGAGCTATGGCCCGGCTCTTACTGCTGCTGTTGCCGTGTGCCAAGCCTTCACCGACGGCACGCCACAGTTGCGTTTGTGCTTACACTACACCAGCAGCATAGTGCACCCACTTGGTGCTCTCACCATCTGCTCTGCTTTACGATTCCGCCTCCTCCTTTTGCTCGAGGGCATTTATTGTTTTTCAGCTGGGGAGTCATGTGTGCTTGTTTATTTGCTATCTTTCCTTGCTACCCCCGAGCAGTGCATACAATACCATGGTTCTGGTCGGGTCACACAAACTTGCATCCTGACCCTGTGCATGTCATCCCTAACCATGTTATTCCTGTTGTTAATTGAGAATGGTACCACTAACCATTCGATTATGCTTCCTTTGTAGCAAATGTAAAGTGCCTATAAAGAGATTGAGTTCTCTGAGGGCACAATACCATATGCACTATTATTCTTATTATTACCACTTCAGACAGCTTCATCAACACATATATATATATTAAATATATATATATATATTATATATATATATATATTGTATATATATATATATGTGTGTGTGTGTGTGTGTGTGTGTGTGTGTGTGTGTGTGTGTGTGTGTGTGTGTGTGTGTGTGTGTGTGTGTGTGTGTGTGCATGTACGTGAGTGCGTGCTCGCACCTGTGTGTGTGTGTGTGTGTGTGTGTGTGTGCTAGGTGTACTGCCTGGATGTACTGGCTGGGATACTTGGGAGCATGCTACACGAGAGAGTTGTCCTGTTTTGATTGCATGGATACATTTGCAGAAAAATAAAACATTATTCAAGGTTACCACATCTTCTCCAGCAGGGCTGGCATCCCATCTGGGGAAGAGGCGATCTACAGCACTTCTCTCCCAATGGCCATCTGGTTTGCTCTAAGCTTGACTCTAACGGTTCGGTTTCAGCTGGATCGCCGTAAAGTACCGTCAAGCATCAGCTGCTAGTCCTTTGGCTTTGGCTTCGAGATTTGGTCCTGCTTGCATCCTAGAAGACCAGCTGTGCTAAGCAAGCGATAGATAAGGATGGCCAAAATTTAGCCAGGATTGACTCATTCCAGTGTTGGCTGAAATTGCTGCAGTAGTAGCAGTCTTTTAGTAATCTGGGGTCATAATAGATGTTAGCTTTGCCTTTTTGCTTTTGAGGCGATTAGCAATAGGAACGGCAACACTGCTCTGTTGCTTCGTGTTTTTGCTCCCCGGGATGCCACAATTCAGAAACTCGCATCGTCGATACCCATGCAAGCACTTCTTGGTGGTCCATTGTTGCTGCTGCCCTGGTTCTACTGCTCTGGTTCTACTGCCCTGGTTCTGGGACTTCGTTTTTCACCATTTGTTGGTGATGCCTCTTAGTAACCTGACTTCTGTGGCAGTCCTCCTAATTTCTCTATGGCTACCACTTTCTATTCCTTCAAATGTGCCCCCCCCCCCCCCCGCTGGCTAGCAGTCGGGTGGTGAAAGTGGCTTACGATTCGAGTGCAATTGTAGAGCAGTCGACGATACGACGTCCCCCTTGGGACTTTGCGGCTTTGTTGAGTCTGTGAAGAAGACACATGATCATATGACTGGCAATGAAATCCTTGCGCAATGCAAAATATTGAGAGAGCACACTTAGAAAGTCAGTATCTCTGGGTGAAGGCATCGGGAGCATACAATAAAAAGTTCAGGATGTCCAAGAAAAGCATCTCATTCAGGTACTAAAAATAGCAGAACATTTATGCAGTACCTTGCGCCTACTAAATCTCTTTCAAGGCACTTTGCGTAGGTACTGCCATTCACAGATTGCCAGGTAGTCACTGTGATTCCACAGATTAGCTCGGCGGTCATTCGATGATTCAGGCAGCACATTGCTAGCTGCTGTCCTCTGCTCGTCCCCTACGCAGCCGCTCTGTCTCAGCCTGTACCAGCCTGTATTGACAGGCAATCTCATGCGAAGCGCCCGTGGGCCCATATAGCAGTTCACATGCGTGCGGTCATTTGCTTCTGTAAGCATATTCATGTGCGCGCGGGTCCGCGAGCATGTCTGTGCAAGCGCTGGTGTCAGTGTGTGTCTGTGCCCCCATTGAAAAGTGAGAAATAAAGAGGCTCACAGGAGTTGATGAGTTGAGATGGGATAAAGCTGAGAACTAAAAAGAGAACAAGAGTGATGAGCCAGCAAAGACGGGTCGTCGTCGGGGCCCCCCTCCGTTACTATCGCCAAGGGGGGCATCTGACCCGACCAGTGCTGGTCTAGCAGCTCTGGAGAGCTGCATTGAAAAGGGCCCTTGAATCTCCTTCGAAGAGAAATTGAGGTCGAGTCCCTCTTATTCACTTACGATGAGACCGAATGGGGTGGTGCGCTATAATCTTTTAGCTGTGTATAAAGACAACAGGTGCCAAATAAATATGCCATTTAAGCAGAAGTTCCGGTGACGTTTATTTACTCTTGCAGAATGGCTAAATGCTATCATCATTTAGCCATTCAGCAAACGATCTCTCGGGGCCTGCGAGTGGGTGGAAGCTTGGAGACTCGGTTGGCATGCAGCTGCTGCTCGATGCTTTGCTCACTGCTTCCAGCTGCCACTGGCGGCTGTTAACAGACCTTTAATGCCAGGCAGTGTATCAGCAATCGACTTGGGACAGAAGTGCTTAAAAATCGAGCCTGGCATTCCTCCACAGCCTCCTAATCGCGGGGGGGGGGGGGGGGGGCACGACATGTCGCAAGCAACGTGTTCCAGCTACTCGACTTCGTAGACCAGCCGAGCTAATGCACCCAACCAAAACCGACCAAAACGGCCGTGGCAGACGCTCGTGCCATGCAGAAAGCTTGCAGTGTGGGATCGTCAGTACGGCAGTGCCATCTGCTTGACCCTGGTGCCGGTGCTGGCGCTAGCAACCGTGATTAGGTAAGTTGCTAGCAGCAGATCATCGCAGCTGTTCTCGTTCGCCATGACCGTCTACTGGGAGACAGCTGATATGAAGGTCCAAGTAAATCGAAATCGGGTAGAGGAGCAATCGGGTAGAGGAGCAATGAAAGAGCCTGCATCCAATGCTGAGCGATGGAGAAGAAAGACTGAGAGGAGCGAGGGCTCCTCCTTCTCCTCCTCCGCACGCTCCACACCACGGGTGAGCGGACACCAATTCCTCATCCTGTCGGACACAGCCTGTCTAGCTGCTCACGGAGGGGGTAGGAAGGGAATGCAAGCTAACACAGTTTTCTCAATTAACTTGTTACAGTGCAATTGAGTTCATTCAAGCAAGTTTAAAGAGCCACGAACGACGCGAGGGCGTCTGCAATCCAGAAACAGATCTCTCAGCGCTTCTTTGCCCTTCCTTCGCAGGTGAGTGAGCCACCACAAAGTTGCCCAGCCTTTTCATCGCTCAGCTCGCTAGCGCGGACGACCTTCAACTCCAGCCTTTGGGCGGGCCGGAAAGGCCTGACAAGCCTGCTGACTTCCTGCTCAGGAAGGGAAAAAGTGCGAGCGCTCGGTGCCATGCATGCGTGAGTGCTTGCTCAGAACGAGACGGCGCGAGTTGGACACTGTGTGGCTGCTGCCCGGCAGAGGGTCGTCGCAGGTAGCCCAGCAGCAGCAGCAACATGTTGGACTGACCAGCAGCAGGCGTATGACCACGTCGAGCTTTGGTGGTAGCTGCTCGGGAAAACCGACCTATGAATGCATGACGAATTCAAGCAGGACAACTTGCTTGCTCGGCCATTAGCCACGAGCACATTGGCTACGATGAAACCGATTTATGTAATGTATGCTCCCTAAGCCTGGAACTCACTCCTTACCTGCATCATGACATCTCCCGACTTGTCTACATTTAAAAAGAAACTAAACACGCATCTATTTATGACTGCGTTTAGTGTATCCTGTGATTCGTCATTTATGTGCTTAGGCATTCTGACACTGTGCATGCTGCCACTAACCGTACTTGCATGCTGACCCTGTGCCTGTCACCCATAACCTTGTTACTCTTGTTGTGTATTCAGCATGCTAACACTAGCATTCGATCGTGCTTCATTTGCAGTAACTGTACAGTGCCTAGGAAGAGATTGAGTTCTCTGAGGGGGCTATACCAAGTGTATTATCATTATTATTATTATTGCGAAGCGGACGAGGGCAAGAACTTCCGGTAGAACGATATGTGAAGCTCTCTGGACACCGGAAAAGCATCACTTGCTCTTAGAGGGCAGGACACTGTCCTATAAAAATGACGTTGCGAGCTGCAGTACGTCACTCTTAATGATGAATCAACTCTAGGGTCCAAAGAATATTTCCCACTTCATACTTGTTACTTAGTGCTCCTTCTTACTATCCTTCTGATCATGAAGGATGCAATGGTCAACTAACCCATAGTACTCAGCATGCACTCTGAAATGCTCAAATAACTATGCTTGATGGCCAAGGGATCGCCGGTGGAGCCAATGCAAATGGTAGCTAATATTCGGCTACCAACGGTAGCAACTATTCGACCCAAGTCATATGGAAAAGATGTACAGTTAGTCTCAAAATTCATCAAATTTACTAGCCAACGGCTCAGTTAGGGAGTGACTCAGAGCACTGAGCAGAGTTTGGCACTGGAAAGTCCGAACAGCTCACTGTTCAACTATACAGGTGGTATCGGCTGCAGTTCCAGGCTGGCAAATGGATCTGCCGCCCCCATCAGAGTGGTTCACCTAGCTTGCACTCAAATGCATCCGGTGCAAGAGATCTGATTGAGTAGTCTGCTATGAGCATTGTAGTATGCAGGCGATCTTGTGACCGTGGGCACATATAGCGCTATGCAGTACGAAAACCTCCAGCTGCTGCAGCTTTGTCAGCTCCGGAGCTCAGCTGAAGCTTCTGACCTGACCTTACTTGCATAAGCTCAGGGGCAGTGTGGCTTGCCAAAAAACAGAGTACAAAGGCCAGCTGATGTGGCTTGTTGGCAACTAAAGCACAAGTGTGCAACCGCACACACACACCGGTGCCAGGGCCATTCAATCCTGCAGCAGGCAGGCAGTCACCGTCAGCTCGGTCAAATCGCTTTCATCTCCACTGCCTGGCACTCTGGTCAACTGCAATCTGCCAAGCAGTCACGTGCCGGCATTGTGCGACGTCGTACGACGTCGGGGAGTTCCACTTTGCTTAGCTGTCTAGCAGCAGCTTTCTCTATCGTCAGCCAGTGCTACACAAGTGCTACATGGATCTTGGTTGCCTTGGAAACGTGCCTGGAATGCAGAGCAGTTGATGTCACTCCTGCATTGGTGCTTCTGTCGCCCATCTCCCCCCCCCCACATGCACACACACTCACACAACGCGCACCCATGCACGCATGCGCGCGCAGGCTGCGGAATCCACGCGAGGCCTGAGGAGCCCCGAGGCTGTAGGTCGCTGTCTGTCTGCCTGCTTCTGCCTCCAGCCGGCAGCGGAGCAACAGGCTGGCTGTAAGCAGTCAGGCTACTGCTTAATAGAAAGGCTAATAAGCCATCTACCACAGCCGGCTCCCCTCTAGCATGGCATGAGACCACAACCACCCAAACCTGCAGCAGGGCTGTGAGGATGTAACCAGTCTGCCAGAGCAGAAACTCTCGCTGAGACAGAGCTGCAGCAGAGGTACTGATCCAGCTGGAAATGTCATTACAGATTAAGCAGCTAAATCAGCTATTTTAAACTCTTTCTGCTTGTTTCTTACTCAACCTGCTGGCTTCGATCGGCAGTTGGCTCTCTACCGAAAGTATGAACTGTATAATGGCCTCTTAAAACAAACGTCAGCTATCTGTAACCTCAAAATAGAGGCGACTCTCTCCCCCCCTCTCTCTCTTTCTCTCTCTCTCTCTCTCTCTCTCTCTCTCTCTCCATCTCTTCCTCTGCCCATCTCATTCTTTATTTCTCTATATTCGTCTCTCTTTTTCTTTCTCTGTCTCTCTTCCTTGTCTCTCTCTCACTTCATTCTATCACACACATACGTAAATCACATACACACTTGAAGACCTAGACAGGCACTAGGGCATATGCCCCCATGCAGACTCACACATACACATGCTCGCACACGCACACACACCTAGACACACACACACATGCACACACACACACACAAACTTATGAGGATCCAGTTATTGTATAAAGTCATGCCCAGCAAACAGTGGCTTGTGCAACATTTGTCAGCCCCATGCATTGCATAAAAATGATTTATTGAGTAGCACACCGATGCCTTTTGTTAGTCCAATGTCACCACTGAAGTAATTTAATTTAATTAAGACGAATTACGGATTCTTAGGGGCATGATGCATTTTTTTTAGCTCGTCAGTTTTATTTTTTCTAGATATTGCTATTTTACGTAAAGCTCTTTTCATATGCTACAGCACAAAATTTATACTCTGACCCACAAAGCCCACATTGGCTTGGCTCCGTCATACCTAGCTGAACTGCTGCACCAGTTTCAGCCTCTTCGTGCCATCAGGTCCTCTACGAACATTCAATTAGCTGTTCCATTTCTACAGATAGTTGACGATAGAAGCATTTGCTCTGCACGTCCTAGACAATAGAACTCATTTCCACAATTTTTGCACAATGTCATCTACTCTCCTGCTGCCGACTGTGGCACAACATTTCCAGCATTCCCGAGCTGCTACTTCCGTGAACTGCTACTTCCATGCTTTACCTCAACTGCTCAACCTCAACTGCTTATGCTACTCTTTACCTCAACTGCTCTGCGGATTCAGCTATGCTTCTCACTTTCTTGTCGCTGGGTGAGACGAAGTCTGTTGGCAACCGAATGCGTACCGAAAGCCGCTTAGGCTGTGAGTGAGCTATTGAAAACTCTCTTGCATAACAACGACATTGTCTTTGTGACTTTGTGGACTTACTGACGGAGATGCATTACATTACATTACAGCAGTGGCTATCAACCTTCCTAATGCCGCGATCCTTTAATACAGCTCCTCATGTTGTGGCGACCCCCAACCGTACAATTATTGTGTGCGAAATGTGGAAATGCGTGTTTTCCGATGATCTTAGACGACCCCTGTGCAAGGGTCGTTCGACCCACAAAGGGGTCGCGACCCACAGGTTGAGAACCGCTGCATTACAGCAAGGGGAGTCATCACACAGCTAAGAGCCGTGGTCTTAAGGATGTTTTTAAATTGTCTTCAGGTGATCACTTGATTTCATATAACAAGAGCTTTCTGCTTTCTAAAGACAAACTATCAGAAGCATGGCATGAAAATTATAGGACACATCGACTGTGAAATGGCTGTGTGCCAAACCAGACAGGTTATGACTGATATTCAATATTCGTGATTACTGAATTGCGAGCTACTCACTGCAAGTGGACTCGCTCTGCTGAGTCATAGCAGTTCCGTCACGGAAGACAATGCTGTGGCATCTTGCTAATCGATGGAAATTTGCTATCTTTTCACGTGATGCAAGTGTGCCATCTTGCAGCATGACATACTTTCTTCCTCGAATTACAAAATACTAATAATAATAACATATTTGTATAACACCCTCAGAGAACTGAATCTCTCTGTAGGCACTTTGCAGACGCTGCATTTAAAGCATTACCAAATGTTTGGTGATAAGATCCACAAGCAGCAGGTATAATAATAATAATAATAATAATGCACTTGATAAAGCACCCTCAGAGAACTTAATCTCTTTCTAGGTGCTTTACATTTGCTGCAAAGGCAAACGCGATTGAATGGTGAGTAATATCATGCTTGATAAACAACATGAATTACACGGTTAGGGGTGACATGCACAGGGTCAGCATGCAAGTGTGGTTAGTGGCAGCATGCACAGTGTCAGCACGCATAAGCACATCAAGGACGAATCACAGGGACCCACTAAATGCTGTCCTAAATAGGTGTGCTTTTAAGTTCTTTTTAAATGTGGTCAAGTCAGGGGATAATAATAATAATAATAATAATAATGCACTTGATAAAGCGCCCTCAGAGAACTTAATATCTTTCTAGGCGATTTACATTTGCTGCAAAGGGAAATGCAATTGAATGGTAAGTAAAATCATGCTTGAAAAAAAACAAAAGGAATAATCCGGTTAGGGGTGACATGCACAGGGTCAGCATGCAAATGTGGTTAGTGGCAGCATGCACAGTGTCAGCAAGCATAAGCACATCAAGGGGATGTTGTGATGCAAGTTGGGAGTGAGTTCCAGGCTTAGGGAGCATACAAACTAAATTCACGGTCTCCAAAGGATTTGAGGTTTGTAGGAGGTATTGGTAAAAAGTTGGATTCCCAAAAGCGGGTGGTATGATGTTGGAAGGACGAATGTATGATGTTGGAAGGACACGAAGGACGAATCACAAAGACCCACTAAATGCCGTCACAAACAGGTGCATTTTAAGCTTCGTTTTAAATGTCGTCATGTCAGGGGACATGTCTCGTTCGTTGTGACGTGCATCGGTAGTGAATTCCAGGCCTTGGGAGCATAAGAACTAAGGCACGGCCTCCAACGGTTTTGAGTATTTGCGCTTTGAGTACAATAATTAAAGAGAATGGCTAGAAACCGATTATGCGATAAGCTGTGGTCAAAGCTGCATAAAAGCCAAGGCCGCGAATTGGTCAGGAGTTGTCTCTCCAGCAGTTGAGAGCTGATTTGAGCTTGCCGGTTTGAGCCGCACGAGCGCTGGTGAACATTATGGGCTACCTTGCTTGACCCACCACTGTAACCCTCCAGTGCTGTTGAATAGACATCTCACAGCTGCTCTTCCTTCCTTCGTGCTTCAGTAGTGCACCGCTACCACTGCTACTAGCCGCGATGCAAGGTTCAAAGCTTCTGTCGATTAGCGGCTGACACTAGCACCGTCACGAGCGCTGTACTTGCAGCCCAGCTCTCTGCAGACTCGGTGGAAGCTGCATCCCTTTTGTAAGAGGACGCATGTAAAAATGTAAGGGAGTATTCCTTTAGGATGTGCAAAGAGACCCTCGGCATCCGAGTTGCAGTTCCAACTTTTGGTAAACCTGAAGTGCCAATAGTCTTCATTTCTAAAGTCAGCTTTCATGTTGCTAAGCTTACAGGTCTAGTTTATGACGATCTGGTTTGGATGCCTTATGTAAACTGCATGCAGACGCCACGAGTCGATCACTTCGTGCAATCAGAGTATTTCACTGAAGCCTATTGATTCGCTTACTTATATTTTGCAAGTTTGCTGTGAATATTTTGAGTGTGTCTTGCTTTACTTGCAACGAAGCCCAAATGTCTGTTGTGGTATCTGCATTTAGTGGTCGGTATGCATACCATCTTCATTTTCATTCATGACGTTTGTTTTTACCACTATGTGTACTACGTGATAGCTGAGCGTTCGTGCAAAGAAGGACAGCATATCTGCAGCTGAAGCAAGATGGCTGACCTGCTGCTGGAACCGACTGCAGAGGCCTGTACAAACGTAGAATGAAGCAGCTGCAGCCACGTGACTATCGGTGACTGCAATTTTGAAAATGGAAACCCTGCGAGCCAGAGCCAACAAAACAAAGTCATTGCGGAGTGAAGCTCTGTGAGCCAAGCTACTGATCGGCCTAGCGCTGGTTTGCCTGGCCGCTCGAGAGCCAGCCTTGCAGGATCTGATTCCACTGCAATTAGAGCCAAAGCAGTTGGCCAGCTATGGGGCTCTTTATAGTGTCACTCAGCCGTCGTCGAGCTGGTCTCCGAGGGCTCGCAAAGCGAGTGGGGCCTACGCCGAAGGGGTGCTTCATATTTTCTCTAGCAAATTAACCCTAATGATAGGAAAACATCAGGTAGACCATAGCTGGCCGGCTGTTTCCAACTCCTCATTACGATCGCTGCCTGGACAGCTGCGTGTGCCACTCTCTCGGCTAGTAATGCTTGCCTCCGGCCTCGTGCTGTCGAGTACAGGCGTGGATCAATGCCCTCCGTCTGCAGCAGACCTCCAGCAGGCATGCACGGGCAACCTCTCCTGTCTGCACTCTGCAGCTGCATTAGCAGTCCGTAGCAGTGGGTGCTGCAAAAACAGCAGCAGCAGGAGAAGCTGCACAAAATAGTGTCACGGTCCGCCAGTCTCCAGGTGATACGACAGCCTCATTTATGTATAGCACCAGGAGAGCCTTATCACCTGTCCCTCCCACTTTGCGGCGCAGGCCATATAGAACTGCCGGCTGCTGGACTCGAAGCCACAACCTGGGTGGCGCGGTGTACAAGCACGGCCCGTATCCTAAGCTGAGACTCGGGGCTAACGGACTAGCTGAAGAAGCAGCAGTGGCAAGCAGCGATGGTTCGGCGCCAGCAGCAGCAGCAGCAGCAGCAGTCCGTAGCTGCTTTACTTGCCAAAGCTTTTCTTCTTTTTTCTTTGCTGCCAGACCCGTCAAAGTATGCGCGCGGAATGCGGTGTTCCGAAATGCGAATGCCGGCCCGCCAAGCCAGCCAGGCTGGACGCAGTTTTAATGGACCCTTGGCTGTTGACAATGTAAGCGCCGGTCGGACGGACTTGGAGACGTCCTAACGACGAGTAAATGCGCAACCCGCAGGGACGAAGGGAGGATGCATGATAAAATGCGAGTATTCGATGCTGCAGAGCAGACAGGGTCGCACGGGATCGCCGAGCAGGTCAAGGTTCGAGAGCCGACGAGCAGAGGACGAGGAGAAGGCTGGAGCTGCTGCCAAGGTTACGGGACAAGGTTGCTAGAGCCACTTCTCCAGCAAGCAGTGCTGGCGTGCCTGCCGCACGAACCGCAAATGCGCGACGGCAAAATAGCCGCTCGTTCTCTGAGCAGGCCTTTGCAGCAGCAGCAGCAGCTCTTCATTCAAGCCTCCCGAGCGAATGAGCGAAAGGTTTGTATTCTTAGCTGTGCCACCTGCACCGACATGCGCCAGTGACAGCATCGTCATTGCGAGCGAATGCCTGCTCAGCATATCGGGTGCGCATGCATTGGCTCGACGCTGCTGCGCTGGCTTCCACCCTCCCACAGAGTTGACAAGCGAGGGGCCAGCAGATAGTCCCTCGGTGGCTCAAGCCAAAGCAGGGAGTAGGGGGAAAAGGCTCAGCATTTCTCACCGCCGATACATCTCTTTGCCAAGAGTGACTTGAGAGCCTTGCTTCTGGGTTCCTGGCAGCTGTCGGGCAGTGAGGGCGCAGCTGTCCAGCTGCTGAAGCTCCGGTCATCTTCGATCCGGACCGAATATCTATTTTTGGACCGTGCTGCTTCGGCAGCAACAGCAGAGAGAGTTTGAGAGTTCAGCTGCTGCATGCATTTCTCACTAGACGCTTCTGCTGGGTTGGCAGCAGCAGCTGCTGCTACTGCTTCCGGCTGCTCGTGCTGCCGTCGCCTGCAACCGTCGCCGCTGCATGACTGCCTGCGGTCAATTTCCATTCTTGCCTGCTCGGCTGCCGGCCACACGACGCCTAAGTGCGGCTGCGTTCAGATCGGCCTCGGTGAAATTTGCTAGTCCGCGCGAGTACCAGTCCAAGAAAACGGCCGCCTTGGTCATCTCGTCGTGGTACCTCTGCCGGTGCCAGTAATCGCTCGGCGTGTGCCTGTGTGTGAGGTTTGCTTCGTCGCGGAACATCCAGGGCCCGGGGCAACCGTAATGATCAGCAGTGGCCACGCTCTGCGGCCTCCTCTGCGGACCACGCTTCTCCTTTTCTGTCTGCTTTGAGTTGGTGTGCAGCTGGCGACAGACAAAGCACTCGAAGCCGCCAATGAAGCCGAACTCGATTCTGCCCGGACTGCTGCTGCTGGACCAGTCCCTGTGCGCCAGGGCGTCCAGCAGCAGTCGGTTGCTAACGCCCGTGTGCTTGTAGCTTCTGGCTGCCTCGTAGGCGGCATCGTTGGAGTTCAGAAAGTTTATGGCCTGGACCAGGCTGCTCACTGTGTCGTGATCCATGACCAGCACTGCAGATCCGGGCGTGGGCAGGAAATCCTATGCCAAACAGTGAAATATGATGAACTCGAGAGTGAAGGCTGCCTGGCAGAAGTTGCACACTGCGCTCCTCGCTAGGCTGCAGCCGACGTAACTGAGCCGACTGCAGCTGGCAGCGATCGGCCGCTGCTGACACGAGAACTTCGACACTTCGGCAAGTTCCTTTATGCGTGCACGCAAACCGAATGCAAAATGCAGCAGCCATCCTCATCCAAGCACAATCCCTGCAATACGCTAAGCAATTTAGGTCAGCACCAGCTGGCACTGCATATCTTGATCCTACTACTAACACACAGCTGAGGCATCCATAAGCTTGCAAAATATCAGAGACTACAAACGATTGAAAACCAAGGTCGAGAGTGAAAGCACCTGCGAAGCTTGCAGGGCTCGAGTTCTGAAGACTATAGGGTCCACCGTAGTTTTCAAGTACATAATGCCAACCTCTCCTATTCGGCCAATCTAAGAGGGCTTGTTGCAGCCGACTTCTGCTCACAAAGCCTTCTTGTCTCTGTACATCTATGGTTCTCTGTATCTATCTGTTCTCTCCCTGTCTCTAGCTTACTCTGTCTTTATCATCCCTCTCTTGCTTCATATCGTGCTCTCACTCTCACTCTCTCTCTCTCTCTCTCTCCATCTCTCTCTCTCTCTCTCTCTCTCCATCTCTCTCTTGTTCTCTCTCCATCTCTCTCTCTCTCTCTCTGTCTCTGTCTGTCTCTCTCTCTCTCTCTCTCTCTCTCTCTCTCTCTCTCTCTCTCTCTCTCTCTCTCTCTCTTTCTCTCTCTCTCTCTCTTGCTCTCTCTCTCTCATCACCCCAAAATATGATAATGGAAGCACTAGCCATTTGGGGAAATCAAATTTTAATTGTTTCAGTCTTGCTCTCACCTTCTTATTCGGCTGCCTGCTTGTGGAATTCTTGCTGTAATCGGTGGTATGGCTTGACTGCTTTATTAACGAGACCTTGTTATAATATTCAAGTGGGCTGTCGTGGGCTATATATCTTAATAAGCAATCAGGATTATCTGAAAACCTAAGTCGTCCAGTGTATTTGATTTCTCTCCATCCATCTGTCGTAGTTGAGTTTTTTAGCAGAGCTGCTCTACAGGATGCTTGCTGAGCTGGAAACAAGGATAATGATAATAAGAGTTGTAATTACTAATAACTATGGTTAGCTGACTCAATAGCCTCATTTCCATGTCAACAGAAGAGCCATGGCAGCTTCCTCCCACTTGTAGTTGTTGACTTACAATGTCCTACTGCAAGACTCAAATTCACGACTTGGGTGGTGAGCTGTGAGCACCTTATCACTCGGCTAAGACCTAGTGGCTATGTCCGTGTGTCAAACAAGCTGTGCTCTTCCGGGAACAGCTCAGCTATGCATACTCACTTCCAGTGGAGGGGGCATAGTTGCCACCAGATATGGCCCTTGTAGAATTTTCGTCGTGCAACACTCTGTGCACGTCCTTTTTTAAACTTTCACAACTGCAATTGGCCTATTGGTTTAGGGCCGTTAGCAAGTCTTGCTGACTACCATGCAGAATCAGTAATCGTTATGCCCTCCTACAGTCAGTACAATCCTAAGAAGTTACTCTCTCTCCCTCCCCTCTCTCTCTCTCCCCTCTCCTTCTCTCAGTCTCCTCTCCTTTTCTCTCTCTCTCTCTCTCCCCTCTCTCTCTCTCTCTCTCCTCTTTCTCTCTCTCTCTCTCTCTCTCTCTCTCTCTCTCTCTCTCTCTCTCTCTCTCTCTCTCTCTCTCTCTCTCTCTCTCTCTCTCTCTCTCTCTCTCCCCTCTCCCTCTCTCCCCTCTCCCTCTCTCCCCTCTCCCTCTCTGTCAGCAAGTGGGCAGTACAGGGGCCAAAGGAGGTCCGGTGGTTCAATGGTTCCCACAGACACCTGGCAGTCGGGGCTGCAGAGAGACCCAGATTCTCTGGTTTCGTTGGTAGCAGTGGTCTGCTTGTCACAATAATGCAAATGATGAATGCACCTTCTAATTTAATTGACCCAATCAAGGGTCTTCTGTTACAGGCTACTTTAATGACTCGGTCAGCGATCATGAAAACTTCTATGACTTGATGCATGTACCTGAGGCCTAAATGCTACTGAGAAGGTGGCAGTAACAACATTAGTCGTCGTGGCAGTAGTGGCTATACCGTTGGCCAAGCTACAGAGATCAAGCAGCATGAACCGCAGGACTAGGAGTGATGGCAGCTGTAGCAGCCTCAGCAGAAAGCAATCAAAGACTTCAGCAAGCAAGCAATTGACTAGCAAATGCCACGGGCACCTGCTCAGTCCTGCTGTATCTGCTAACAGTTGGAGCAGCACTGCTGCTACGCTGTGCATTCAGGATGAGCGCAACTGCGACACTCTGAGACACACCAATGCTGCTGTCATACCCGGATCTTTGGAGAACCATAAACTATCGGTATCGTGCCAACGTAGAATGCTCTCCAGAACTTCTCTGTTACATAGTCATCGCAGACAGCATTCTCCATGGCAATCAGGAACTTGTACTTAGCAAGAAGCTTGTAGAAGTCAGGATGGTCCATACTGTACACTCCATTAGCAATACTGCAAAACATATAGACTGTAAATGATTGCAAGTCACCTTGGCCAAAATATCAGGTTACCTTAAACCAGCAGCACGTGCTATTATTGCTATCACTATATGATCCATGTTGCTGACATTCACCGACACATGTGTGTAAGCAGAATCTCGCTTGTAAAGTTCAGATAGTAATGCTTTGAAGAAGTTGTCATATAGTCGCAATGCCCTAGCATGTGGCCTTGAATGACTACCTAACGGATATGTCAAATTACTCTCTTGTGATGGCATAATCCCCAGCTCGCAATTCGGCCGATATGTTTCACTAAAAGGATGATTTCGCCTGATAACCTACTGGCATGCGAATGTCAGGGTCACAAGGTCTTTTTTGATCGCTTAGGGACCTGCAGCTGCATACTGGCCAATAAAATATCGACACAAATTTAACACCTGGATCACCGAAAGCATAAAATCGAGCACACACACACACAGAGTTGACATTATCTGTAGCTAAGTGCCAAATGGTGCGGAATCCGGCTGGTGCTTATCTATGGATTGCTCAGCAACTGTGACACACGAGTCTTACCATATCTCACTGGTAGCTGTTTTTATGAATAGAATCACAGTGGAGGCATATGCCTAGTGGTGTGATGAAGCTCCAGCTATGCAAGTGAGAATGAAAATAAATGCCAAAAGGAAGCATGGGACAACTGGCATTACCTATTGAAGTATGAACATGGTAACTCTTAAGTTAATTCTGCTTTCTCTTTCTTTCTTTCTCTTCTAGCATCAGTGATTGATGCCTGTCATATCTTGTTTGCTTGCCCTGTCTTACCATTCATATCCAAACCAATCATGGCTCATCTTGATCGCTATAGCTCTTTACCTTGTTCAATAATTTGCAATAATGCTAACGCTAACGCAGCCGTGGTCCTAATGCTCCAAAATCAGCCTGGCAGCAACCCGGGCAGTGTTCACGGCGGGTGCGGGGTGTCTGCCCACTAGACTATCCTGTTCCGTTTTCGTTCAACAACCAAATAACAGAACCTGGCAGTGATCCGCAAGCCGTGGACCAGGTCTTGGCATTCCGAACCCTGGTACAAGTGAAGGCACACAAACATGAGACAGATGCAGCACTAACAAGATTACGAGAGTGCTTATCGGGAGCTGCATGTGACGCCACGGTGCAAGATCAAGAGATCATACGGCAGCCCACCCGGCAGTGCAATGAGCTCAAGAGCATGAGCCATCGCGAGCAGACGAGTGATAGGGCTGCAGGTACAGCAGTCATTGCGAGCTGCCGCCGGAGAGATGCCGTTGCAGCTTGGTGCTGTGCACGCACGCACGTGCAAGGCTGGGCGTGGCTGACGCACGGTCTTACTGCGCCGGCAGGTCCCTGTTGTGCAGGCACCGTCCGTACGAGTCTATCTTGATGTGCCGCGAGAGCATGAGCACCAGATGGTCGCGGTCGGAAGGCGTGTCGCAGTCGCTCTGTACATACGCCACGGGGGCGAGTGGCTGCTGGCCTTCCGCCTCTCCTCCTGCCTCGAGCAGCTTGTTCTTCTCGCTGACCGGCATGTAGTAGCGGAGCGACTCAATGTCGTCCAAGGTCGTGAGCCACATGGTCGTCAGCGGATAGTCCGACTCGCGACGAAACGTGGCCGTGTGATTGAAAAGCGACAGGATGCCTGCACTCGAGAAGAACCAGTTGTTTTTCGGTGACTCCTCGTGCAGCAAGGCCCATTGGTGGTGCGGCATGCGTGGCAGGGGCAGGTCGTGAAGCCGGACGTCCGTGCCGTAGAAGAGGAATGCCTGTGTGCGCGAGAGCAACACAGTGCAGCAGACGCTTTGCAGCCAGCACCACTACAGTGCATGCGTGATCTAGTGTGTGAGCTAGGAGGTCCTATAGCAAAGAGGAGTCGTTGCTCTCATGTTTCCGATCTTCTTTACTCTCTCTCTCTCTCCCTCTCTCTCTCTCTCTCTCTCTCTCTATATATATATATATATATATCTACCATATATATATATATATATATACATATATATCTACCATATATATATATATATATATATATACATATATATATATATATACATATTTGTCTGTCTGTTTGGTCTGTCTGTCTGGTCTGATCTATCTGTCTGTGTCTGTCTATCTGCCTTTGTCTATATATATATATATATATATATATATATATATATGTGTGTGTGTGTGTGTGTGTGTGTGTGTGTGTGTGTGTGTGTGTGTGTGTGTGTGTGTGTGTGTGTGTGTGTGTCTGATCTGCCTGCCTGTCTGTCTGCCTGTCTGTCTGTCTGTCTGTGTCTACCTATATCTTTATCTCTATCTCTATCTCTAACTATCAATCTATTGACCTACAAGTATCTCGTTCAATTGTGCCTATTTAGTAGCATCATACCACCCATCAAATGGGAACAGAGAGTTCGAGTTATAAGGTACACACTTTTTTGTACCGATGTATGAACATGCGCCATAGTAACTCCAGTAAGTAACTCCACAGCGACTAAGTGTTGCACCAGAGCGTTTTCATTAGCACTCTTGAGACTCTGTCACCTTTTGGAGCAAATATGGTAGCGAATTAACTTCATCGCACTAAAGAAAAAAAAGTGGAATATATGAATCAGAAGGACACTCAAGGAAGCTGCCAGAATGGAAGTACTGAAAATGATGAAAGTGCTGGATGGGTGGAATTGAGGTGCCACAGTCGACACCATGAGGGTGGTTTTTAGAGGTGAGCTTCATAGTCTAGGACCTGCAGATCAACGCTTCTATAGCCAGTGGTCTTTAAATGATGCCCCTAGAGCACCAAGATGAGCTGACAGTTGTCAGTGATGTGGCAGTTTAGCTCGATATGAAGGAGCCAAACCACGACTGGCCTTGTGGGTCAAAGGAAGAGTTTTACTCTGCATCTGTAGATCGACCAGAAGCCGTCGAAGCTTCTCGAGCAAAGGAGACACGTGGCTGAATCTCTTCGATTTGCTGACCAACCTTTCAGACATATTCATCACCAGCTGATCATGAGACTTAATGGCTCTTTTCGGCATTCCAGCCAAAATTAATGACAGTCCAGACAGAACCATAGACCCTAACCATAGACCCTCGAGTGTCTCTCGCTTTTGCATGATTGTCTAAGCAAGATACTTGCAGCTTGTTGCATGCTGGTTTAAGCTTGATACCTCGTTGGTCATTAACTCTTGGCTAGTGCTGCTCTTGTAAGGAGTTTAAAATGTCATGGACAGGTATGCTGTTCCCTTGGGTCGCTGCACACATGACTTAGTATCATTATTTGTTATTACTCGTACTCACGTGCAGTCAGCTTCTCAGTTTGCCACTTGTGCTGTTTTGGCTCCTGCTCCTGGTACTTAAGCTCTGACACTTGCTCGAGACTAGCCGTGCATGAGACAGAAGCCCTCGGCCGGCCCCCTTAGTTCTGTTGCCGTACCTGTCCAAGGCTGCTAATGTACTTGGCACATTCAGAGTGGCGAAAGGTTGCCCTTTTATGCAGCTGATTTGACAGCCTCGTTTGTTTAGCGACAGAAGAGCATTCACGGCCATCCCCACCGCTTGTAGTTGGCAATAAAGTACAGCTCAACTCTGTATGATTCGAATCCACGACCTCTGTTACGAATAGCGAGCACCTTACTTCCTGAGCTATTGCAACCTCTGAGCTTAACAATTTCGGAGATCGAATGGTTTCTGTTGCCCATCAGACTTGGACTCGTGTGCCAGGAAGATCCAGACCCCAGCTCTAGGCTTCACCTGCCTCGTGTGCTGCTGCTACGAAAGGCTACCACAACAGCAGCCGTGGTAGTGGCAGCAGCAGATACTTCTCTGGAAGGCCATATGCACACGGTGTATGCTCAGTACACTCACTTGCGGTCGTTCAACTAACATTCACCACCAAACGATTGCAGTATTGGTTAGTTTGGCTTACAATGGAGCATTAGGTGAGTAGGGTAACAGCAACAGCTTTGGCAGCTGGGAAAGTTGCCAGAAGAGCATTGCAAAGACATGAGGCCTCTGGGCGTGAGACACAGCACCTTCTCAGGTCTGTCCGAGTGGTCCAGGGCCTGTTTGCCCTCTTCCCGTCACTGCCTACTGGCCATTAGAACGGCACCCAGACTGAATTATTCTACAGGGGCCAAGAGGCCAGCTGCTTTCTTTGACAGCCTGGCCCCGAGCACCTGCATTTTGCCAGTCAACAAAAAGTTAAGCATCGAGCATGGGATGTAATCACGTGACCTGCCGCCGACCTTCTTTGCAAGGCATGGCTCTTAGAGCCATGCCTTGCCGGCCTCACACAGCCATAAAAAACTGCAATTCAGCTGCATGTAGTGTATTGGGTGATTCAGCAGCCGCAGTACTAGACAGCAGCAGCAGCAGCGTTAATCTGCAGTAGCAACACTAGACAATAGCAGTGCTCAGGAGCATTTGGCTGTAGCAGAAGATAGCTGCTGCCCAGGCAGGGGGGCCACTAGCCACCTACCTAGGAAATGTGCCACCCGGAAAATTCAGGTGAAGTTGCTACAGGCCTCTTTCCCACACAAGCATGAGAGCACATACACACACACACACACACACACACACACACACACACACACACACACACTCACACACACACTTCGAGTAGGCCACAGCTAACTCGAAGCACAGATGTGCCAGCCGGCTTCCGGCAGAGCCGGAAAAAATAGACCTAACGAAAGATACACATGTACAGATATGCAAGTAAACATGTAAAAGACAAAACAAAGGAATAGACATGTAGAGGGAAGTGATTTAAATTTTAGAGGCATGCAGACTAAATTTTGTTGGTGTCCGGATATTTAGGTATATAGATATATATAGATATAGATATAGATATAGATATAGATATCTAGATTAATAACCAGGTAGATTAGGTGCATGGATGTAGATTGTTAGATGTTTTGATAGAGAGTATAGATAGAAAGTATAGATAGATAGATAGATAGATAGATAGATAGATAGATAGATAGATAGATAGATAGATAGATAGATAGATAGATAGATAGATAGACAGATAGATAGATAGATAGATAGATAGATAGATAGATAGATAGATAGATAGATAGATAGATAGATAGATAGATAGATAGATAGATAGACAGATAGATAGATAGATAGATAGATAGATAGATAGATAGATAGATAGATAGATAGATAGATAGATAGATAGATAGATAGATAGATAGATAGATAGATAGATAGATAGATAGATAGATAGATAGATAGATAGATAGATAGATAGATAGATAGATAGAGGGAGAGAACACAGCATATATGAAGTCTCTGTAAGTGGTGGATGATGGCCAGTGTTGTTGTCGTGAACGTCTGCTCAGCCAAGTAACAGTTAGACCATGATTTTGCCAGAGATATGACCAGACTTTGGCTTTGTTTGGGCATTCTACTTATGAATAATAATTATTTTGTATAACGCCCTAAGAGAATCTAATCTCTCCTCAGGCACTTCTCATATGCAAGGGAGCACGAGCTCATGACCTCGGGTGATCAAATACGTACACCTTGACCTTGGTTGGGGAGAGCGCCTTAACGACTGGGCCAAATGCTTGAACGGCTGAACAAGCGTGTCGGGAGGTACGACATGTTTCTTCGGGGTCTTACAGGAGAGAGCGAAGCCTGTCCTTCGGTGGATGAGCCACTTTGAAGCACCCATGCTGCTGGCACATTCAGCTGGAACGCCCACCACCATCGAGTAGCAGCAGGCACATGCATGACTGTTGCTTCAATCCGTTAACAGGGCCCGAAGTAGCAGAACTATTCGTGCAAACTGAACGCTGGACATTTTACGCCACTCCCCCTGCTGCGGCTGCTGCTGCGACTGCTGCGACTGCTGCGACTGCTGCTCGTGGTATCTCGCCGACCTGCACTGGTTACCAGTCAAGCAACGGATTGACTTCAAGGTTTTGTCGCTCACTTTTAGGTCCCTTCATTCTATGGCTCCAGCTTATCTCTCAGATATACTTGAAAGCGCATCTAGTTATGACAGCATTTAGTGGATCCCTGTGATTCGTCCTTGATGTGCTTATGCGTGCTGACACTGTGCATGCTGCCACTAACCACATTTGCATGCTGACCCTGTGCATGTCACCCCTAACCAGATTATTCATTTTGTTTGTTTTTCAAGCATGATTTTTCTTACCATTCAATTGCATTTCCCTTTGCAGCAAATGTAAAGCGCCTAGAAAGAGATTAAGTTCTCTGAGGGCGCTTTATCAAGTGCATTATTATTATTATTATTATTATTATTATTAGGTGGCAGCACTAGGCAGCAGCACTGGGCAGCTGCAGAGCCACGCAGCAGCAGTGGGCAGCCAAAGTGCTGCTGCATGCACAGACCTGCAGCTTCTCGTGCTCTATGTATCGCCTGTTTGCTGTGAAGAAACAGCTCTCCTTTTCAGTGCCACACGTGACAAACTTGCCGGGCTGCTTCGTGAAACCGGTCCACCATATGGCAACGGGTACATCGATTTTTGAGAACTCCACCGATGGGGGCATGTCAGCTACCTTTGCAAGCTGCTCGACTTGGTTATCTAAAAATAAACCGCAGAGAGTAGTTTCCTACGGCTGAACACGGGAGTAACCACGCGTGAACTACCAGGCTCCTTGGCGCTGACTGATAACGCGTAAAACAGGCGAATGCTGTTAACACACTGACAAGCTCAGCATGCAGCTGAGAGACGTTAGAAAATTGAGACGTCCTCATGTGAAAACAGATCTGACATGCAGTTACCTGAGATAACACTGTGCAACCCAGTACAGAATGGGCTTAGGACAACGAGCATAAAGCAGATCAAAGGAAATCTAGTAAGTAAAGGTCTTCTTGAATTTTTGGTAGATTGTGCATAAGGACAGTTGACTCGTCAATGCAGATATGACTCTAACGGAGCGATTCTCAACCTGTGGGTCGCAACCCCTTTGGGGGTCGAAAGACCCTTTCACAGGGGTCGCCTAAGACCATAAAAACTTGCATATCCACATTTTGCACACTAATTTTATAGTTGGGGGTTGCCACAACATGATGAACTCTAATAAACGGTCGCGGCATTAGGATGGTTGAGAACCACTGCTCTTAGGCATCAAGTTCCTTCTCTGCTTCATCCAAGCAATGTTTTTGAAACGAATCATCCTTTGAAAATATTTGTATTTACAAATAATTGCTTCAGCTTCAGTCGCAACCGTTTCCATTCAGCGATTCAGATTGTCAAGCAATGTTGGAGTAGACTGAGCAGATGTGCCTCGCACGACCGTATGCGTGCATTTATGTGCATGCATGCATGCATGCATATGTGTGTGTGTGCTCGTGCGTGCATGCATGGGGACGCTATCTTCTATCTATCTGGTTGGACATATTGCACTTGAATCCAGACAGCACTTAGGACCTTTGACTAATTAATACAGTAGATCCTCACCCTCATGTTGCTGCCGTCATGTTGTGTCTAAATACAAATGACTCACCACTACCCTCTGTCATTATGCATGTTGGTATTATGACATCTCGTGTCACTGCGTACTGCTGGCAGTGCTGGAAATGGCACTTATCTAGTTCCTCGCTCTCTAGAGGCCCAGATCTCTCTGGGGCTGGTAGGTTAGTGATTGTGTGGGCAATCAGACTCGATGGAAGTGCTGGTTCTACGATCTCCATGGAGCATTTCTCGGAGGCAAACCGGGGCTGCCTGTTAGCAACTTGCACCGTCATTATTCCTACGACTGGCTGCTTACAAGGCCATGGTATGGGCCCCTCTCCACTGGTTCTTGGATCCGGGCTCTGCCCCCAGTCTGGGACTGGCACTTGTGCGTGGCCCACTGGTGTTGCTGTCGACTCCATGCCAATGCTCTTGATATGGCTCGCAATGAAAATGCAACTTTAGCCCACTCATGTAGAATATTGCAATAGACCTGTGGTGGCCAAAAGTATGACAGTTACCACTGCAGCCCAATTTTTTCTTGAAATCTTTAAACATCCTCTGCTCCCCTTGTGCTTTAACGTACAGAACGTAGCAGATTGTGCTGCCGTGTCATACTCATCACTCATCTAGCTTTACAATGGCTATCGTGCCTTGCCCTTTCTCTACCGTTCATGCTTTCACATGAAACAGAATTGCAAAGAACTGGTTACTAAAAATGCTTTGATAAAGACCCGGTAAGGCTTGGTCTTTCCGTAGGCAACGTTTCTCGAATGATCGCCACTCGAAGATGACTAGATGCTGAGGAGCTGGTGGTGGAGAGCATGCTGGAAGAGCAAGGAGGTCAAGGGTAGATAGGCTAGTGCTGGCGAGTTAAGTGACCCGTAAGCCTGACTGGGGATGTAAAAGTCTATTCGATCCTTGATAGGGAGCCCGTGAAGCTCTGACAGAAGTGGGGGTGATGTAGCAGCTCTAATTGAGGACAGACCAGACAGCCACTCGAGAATACCTGTAAAGTGCCCACAGAGAGAGAGAGAGAGAGAGAGAGAGAGAGAGAGAAAGAGAGAAAAAGAGAGAGAGAGAAAGAGAGAAAAAGAGAGAGAGAGAGAGAGAGAGAGAGAGAGAGAGAGAGAGAGAGAGAGAGAGAGAGAGAGAGAGATGAGACTGCTGACCTTACTAAGCGTTCGTTGCAGCAAAAACTCAGCCATGCTCGGCACTGCGAGAGGAGAGTCGCTGCTGAAACCGTTTTCATAAGTAGTGTGCGATAAGAGACGTTACTTACACTGTGCACCTAACGGAAAAGTACATACCAAAAGCTGCCGTTGGGCCAGGATCATCTACGATCACCGTGTCGTGGCAGACGTGCTCGCCTACTGCTCTCAGTCCTCCATAAGGTGGCAGGTTAGGGCAGTAGCGTGCCGAATATTCTGTCAGACAGAACCAGTCACCAGAAGTTGATTATTCTAACCTCCTCCCACAATTCCACAGTGCAAACGGGGCTTGGCAAAGCAGTGTTACGCAACTGCTCGACTGCTCGGCTGCTGCTGATTGCTGTCAACACCGCCCAGCACACGATATGCATGCTTGGTCACCTGGACCGTGGTGGCATTTGATGCTGTACCGATTGCGAAGACGGCGCCCGGTGACAAGTGTGTGAGGCATGCTGCTTGTAGGCTACAATTATGCACACCACCGAAGTGTGCAGAGCTCAATTGCCCTCTAAGCACGATTCTCTAGCTTCAAACCCATTTACGTCCATTGCCATATTTCCAAGTTGACGGCTAAGGCCGGTTTAGGACATGGTATGTCTGTCTGTCTATCTCTCTCTGTCTCTCTGTCTCTATCTCTGTCTCTCTGTCTCTCTCTCTCTCTCTGTCTCTGTCTCTGTCTCTCTGTCTCTGTCTCTGTCTCTCTGTCTCTGTCTCTGTCTCTGTCTCTGTCTCTGTCTCTGTCTCTGTCTCTGTCTCTGTCTCTGTCTCTCTGTCTCTGTCTCTCTCTCTCTCTCTCTCTCTCTCTCTCTCTCTCTCTCTCTCTCTCTCTCTCTCTCTCTCTCTCTCTCTCTCTCTCTCTCTCTCTCTCTCTCTCTCTCTCTCTCTCTCTCTCTCTCTCTGTCTCTCTGTCTCTCTCTCTCTCTCTCTCTCTCTCTCTCTCTCTCTCTCTCTCTCTCTCTCTCTCTCTCTCTCTCTCTCTGTCTCTCTCTGTCTCTGTCTCTGTCTCTGTCTCTGTCTCTGTCTCTGTCTCTGTCTCTGTCTCTGTCTCTCTCTCTCTCTCTCTCTCTCTCTCTCTCTCTCTCTCTCTCTCTCTCTCTCTCTCTCTCTCTCTCTCTCTCTCTCTCTCTCTCTCTCTCTCTCTCTCTCTCTCTCTCTCTCTCTCTCTCTCTCTCTCTCTCTCTCTCTCTCTCTCTCTCTCTCTCTCTCTCTGCCGACCGATCCTGCAAGCAATAATGGCTCGCCACAACCTGGTTCTGGGTCGCCTAATCGGGGCTCTTCCCGAAACCGGCTCGGGTCGCGCCTTCCAGCTCGCCGGGGGGGGGGGAGGGGGGTCCGGCTTGAGAGCCGGACCTGATCATCCACAATGGCACCGATGTGGTCATAGTCGACGTAATGGTGCCGTTTGACGACAGCAAGGATGCCCTGGTAGTAGCCGCCCGGAAAAGATTGGTAAGTACGAGGCCATTGCCTGGTCTTTCCTGACCCCTGGCTAACGGTCGGGAGTGGTGAGGCTCTTCGTGATCGGTGCTCTGGGTGGCTGGTGGCCGGATAATGAAGCCTGCCTGGCGGACCTCGGTACATCGCGCAAGGAAGGGGTGGGGTATTGCGGCGGCTGTGAGTTTCGGACGCCATTTCTGGCTCGGTAGCCGTGCGGTCCCTGTTCATGAACCGGGAGGCGCTGGGAACCCCCTCCCCCCCCGCCCCAGCAGGGCAGGAGTCCTCCGGCTAGGGCACAGTGGTTTGTTAAAATATTTAAAAATTATGCATATATATGAAACAGAAAGACAGAAGGAAGTAGAGACAGCCAGACAAGACACAAAGACTGAGAGACAGCGTGACAGAGACCGAGAGATGAGAGAGAGAGAGAGAGAGAGAGAGAGAGAGAGAGAGAGAGAGAGAGAGAGAGGGAGAGAGAGAGAGACAGCGAGAGTAGGAGAGAGGAGGCGATCAGATACCGCCGTAGATCTGACCATAAACGACGCCAACTAGCGATCAGCCGGAGTTGCTTTAATGACTCGGCTGTCAGTTTCCGGGAAACCAAAGCCTCTGGGTTCCGGGGGAAGTATGGTTGCGAAGCTGAAACTTAACTTAAAGGAATTGACGGAAGGGCACCTCCAGGAGTGGAGCCTGCGGCTTAATTTGACTCAAAACTGGAAAGCTCATCCGGCCCGGACACTGTGAGCATTGACAGATTGATAGCTCTTTCTTGATTCGGTGGGTGGTGGTGCATATATACATATATATATATATATATATATATATATATATATATATATATATATATATATATATATATATATATATATATATATATATATATATATATATATATATATATATATGCTCATACACGTACTGTAAATAGAGGTGTACACAAGGGGAGTTGGACAGGTGGAGAGCTACGCACCAGGATATATATATATATATATATATATATATATATATATATATATATATATACAGGGAGTATTGGGAGACAGAACAGAAGTAGAGACAGACAGACGAGACACAAAGACACAGAGACAGCGTGACTGAGAGACCGAGAGATGAGAGAGACAGACAGAGACAGAGAGGGGGAACTGACGCTGATGTTGAGCCGCTTGACATGTGCGAGAGATTTGGCTAGGTTTGATTTGACTAACTGAAACACGAAACGTTCTGACGACGTGCGTTTCACTGTGGCAATTGGCGGAGTTTGCCGAAAGAATGGTGGCCGGCTTCTGCGTTTCGCTGTCGGCCCTCGAAAGCGGCTACCGTCGGCAACTGCTTCGCTGTCCTACCCCACCCCTTCGCACTTATCCCGCGGTCGTGTCCGGACCGCTATGTGGCTTTAATGAAAAGGCGCGTCTGACTTACATGAAAAAGCAAGAACCGGGTCATCTCAACTTGAAAAAATAACAAAGAGACACGCAATTCAATTAAGGGATTTAAACTGCACCGACTCGTTGCCGGGTGAGGGCTGGTGGGGGGTGGAGGTCGGCAACCGTCGCCGTGGCCCGGTCGCGGCACGCTCAGGCCACCACCGCCGCCGCCGCCGCCGCCGCCGCCGCCGCCGCCGCCTCGCAGCCTCTGCCTGAGCCCGCACCGTCGCCCCGGCGACGCTGCTTCGCTGTGCGCTCTGCCGCGATCGAACGCTGCGCAAGCTCGTTCGCTGGTTCGCTCATGCCTTTTTTATTTGCTTCCTTATTTATTCGCTCCTGCCTTCCCTATTCCTTATTTATATTATTATCCTTCCTGCCTTCCTACCCGCTCCTTCCGCTCATCCGAGATTTCGAGCGGCCTCATTTCTCGGACGATCGCCGCTCGACCTGCAGCGAGCGACCGATTTTCGCAGTGCTTTAACCACCTAGCTCCTACCATGCTATTAAGGGACAGAACGTAGCGACAACTGTCGCACGCGCGCGCGACAGAGCGGCTCGGAAGTGTGCTACTCGTTAGCCTCGTCGCACAGTTCGACTGTTTTTATTGAGACAAAAGAAGTTTAATTACGCTCCTATTACCGCTGCCGCTGCTGCTGGCCTGGCCGCTAGCGGGCGAGCTGGCCTCTGGTCAACCAGCTGGCTGCCAAATAGCAGCAGCTGCCTCGCGGCGAGCCACCGGCCGCGGAGGCAGCGCCGGTGGCAGTGAGTGTGTAACATGATGCTCGCTCGCTCGCTTGCTCGCTGGCTCTGATTCACAGCGAAGCCCTCCGCTGTCGGTACGCTGCCCGCGCGCACGCGAAGTCGGCGACGCGGGCGGTATGCGGCGAGCTTTGGTTTTGAGCTTTCAAGAATTGAGCGGCGTAAGGCGGCCGACGATAGCCAATCGCGCCGCGTCGGCGTCGTCGTCATCGGCATTCCCAGTATGGTGGCCACGTGATGGACGAGCGAAACGAGTGTGAGCTAAATTGACCGCCGCGGAGTCAGAACGGCGCCCCAAAGTTAAGAGCGCTTGAAAGGTGATCGGCACTCGCGAGATGGGATCCAGGGTAGAGAGACACTGTCGCGTGTCGTCACCTTCCATTTGAAGGGGCCCGTCTTCTATAGAATCGGGCCCGCTAATAGACCGGCAGATATGTAGATATATCGATATATAGATCGTATATATATATATATATATATATATATATATATATATATATCGTATATATAGAGAGAGAGATAGATAGATAGATAGATAGATAGATAGATAGATAGATAGATAGATAGATAGATAGATAGATAGATAGATGGGTCAATAAATCGCAGTCGATCTAATCTGCCGGTGGCAACGGATCGAGAGGGGGGCGGCACTTTCAGCGAACCTGTTGGACCAATCGATGTCGCCGTGGTCTAAAACGCAACCAGTCTCGCCTGTTTGTAAAATCGCTAAATTAATCGCTGAAATGCGTCAATAGCTACCAACTTGTGAGAAAATTCCTGTTAAACGGCTCGTCACCTGGCCTTTCGGAGAGCGACATGAGCAAGTTCCGCTCACTTTCATTCGCGCTGGCTTTTTCCTTCGCTGGGTCGCACTCCTCCTCCGCGGTGCAGCCTGAGCAGCCATCGTGATCAGCCGCGAGAACGACGTCTGCGAACCCGGTGGCGCGTCAGCCGGTGGTGCGAGAAATTCTCCCGCATTCCTCGAGCTCTTCGACGACGTAGCTTTCAGACGACGCTGGTATGCTGGCGATGAGGCTCGTCGCGAAGAAGACGGGATACCCGAGCGCGAAACACTTCCTGAGGAGACCTTGGAGAGCCCGCTGTCACGCTCGCCAACCGCTGGCGAGTCAGCCCTCGCTCGCTCGCGTGCGGCGGGAAAACGTCAGGCACCGACAAGCAATGCGCGACCTCTGCAACGAGCGCTGCGGAGACGCCAAAGACGCCGGCTACGTAGGTGCCCTGCGACTTGATCGAATGGCCGCCAGGCGCGAAATCTCTGCAGCAGCAGCGCTGGCTGCGAGTGCTGTGAGCGCTTCGCGCCTGAAACTAGCCGTTGGAACTCAAGTCCCTTTGCAGCAAATGTAAAACATCTAGAAAGAGATTGAGTTCTCTGAGGGCGCTTTATCAAGTGCATTATTATTATTATAAGTCGCGCTTGATCTGCCAGTGCAATCCGCTCGCTATTAATTTGGACGCTGGTCAATTAGGACGAGAACTTTGGCGCATCCTTCACCTTCGGGCGGGGCTCGCGGGCATGCAGAAGAGGAAAGAGGTCGACTAGCACTTCGGATTGACCCACAACGGTCGGAAAGGCCGCCAGACCCTACTTCGCAGCCCTGCATGCTAAGGCGACGTGCGACACGCCTGCTAGGCTCGATCGGGCCTAGCGGGAAATCACTCGTCCGAGCATTTGCGACATCCCCCACAGGCTTCTACAACTCAACGCGTAGGTCTTTGAGACACGTCGCAGTCGGACGCTTGCGGTTGGAGTAAATCCCTGCAGCTAGGCCTGACTTTTGAGAACGATGCAACTGAAATATGGCCGCTATATATCGGCATATATGTGTGTGTGTGTGTGTGTGTGTGTGTGTGTGTGTGTGTGTGTGTGTGTGTGTGTGTGTGTGTGTGTGTGTGTGTGTGTGTGTGTGTGTGTGTGTGTGCATATCGGCAAAACACGCGTCGAAAATCGGCCGCGAAAGCCTGCTTGATAGGCAGGCTTTAAAAATGGTGGATTCAGAAACTGTGGCCAGCTGTAGCTCTTTGGAACTTAAGAGTTAATATTAATGCTGCGCCTCAGATTCGACCCGCTCGCGGGATTTCTTGCACTTAATTAGAGCCAAATAGTCCTATTTACGGACAAGAGAGGTCTTAACAGCCCAGAGAGAGAGATAAAATCATTTGCTCAACCCCTTCTTGAATCGCATTCAAAATGAAATTTCGTAGCGAGAATTGAACTGCTTTGTACGGGATACAAAGAATTTTTACTCTCCACATCTTTCGACGTTGGCAAATGGTAGGAATATTGACTGCTGGTATCGGACGGATCGGCTGGTGTAGTCAACTCCAGATGCGAGCCTACGAGAGGTCATTATTTTTTCTCACTTCAGCTCTACGAAGACAGCGGTGGCGAAATATAAAGTCAGCTAGTTACCGTAGTGCTGGAACAGGCGATACGCTCGGACCTTCCTGAACAGTTCTCCGTGAATGGGTCGTTGCCAGCTCTGAATTGTGCTAGAGTATTGTATTTGTGCTAGGGGAGAATTTATAGAGGCATGGCGTTCACCAACTACATAAAAATGCTCAGACGACCTTCGAGATTAATACTGTCAAAACTTAGGCCCAAATTCCAAGTAATGGCGTGCGCAAAACTAGGTTGTCCCGGAAGTTCTGAAGGACAGCCCGGAAGCTTCCCGTCACTCGCTTCAAGAGGGTCAGTTACATGGAGTATTCCTTAGCTGTCGCTCGAAGCCCAAACGCAAGCTGGGTGGCACTTAATACCGCATAAATAATCTGTGAATATATGAAATCGTGGTTATACTAAAAGAGTTGTAGTGTGCTCAATGTAACACGGAACCGCTCATCTGTCCTGTCACATAGATATGAATATTCAATCCCCATTGGGTGTACCCAGCTCGTCCGCTATTGTGCCGTCTCAGCTATTGTGCTTCATTCAAGAAGTCCCTGCGGATACATTGCTTATGAAAATTTTTAAAAGCATTTTGTATAATGATTTGCTCAATTTGTTCTATGCACTCTTCTATTCGTAAGCATTCGCGAAGGGGCCGCTGTGGGCAGCTGCCATATCCACAGTAGCTTTCGGCACGTATCGACATGGAATTAAATCCATTAAAACGAGTCCTCGCATGATCATTACTCGCTAAAAACGCGTGCATTATAATAAAACCAATCATTTCTACCATTTGGCTTCACTCCTCGATTTGGCGGTGTGAGAGTGGTGGTAAGGTCCGTCGTTACATGGCCCGCTCCCCAAAAATGTCCGTGACTGCAATACTCGAAGCTCCCGAAACTTCCGACGTCCTTATCCACTAGCGCGGCGCTACGTAGCTCCTAGCGAGAATCTGCTGATGAGGCAACCCAGGCGAGGTTTGCCAAAGCTTTCCGGTCGCTCGTCTCACTTTCTCCGATTCAAAGGTCACAAAGGACGGACAACTGAGCCGGAGACGGCGCTGACTGGGCAGTCGGCGCATCAAGAGCAGGTCGAGAGTAGCATCGAGGCACCAGACGATGCCGCAGGTTTCTGCAGCACCCCAAACGCGGCCGCAGCTAGAAGGCTCGGAAGAGTCTGGAATCAATAGAGCGGCCCCGCCCCCTTCCGCTGACGCCACCGCAGCAGCTCAATACGGACCCTCCGCCGACGGCTGAGTTGGGCGGTGCTGGACTCCTGCTCCGCGAGTCAGGCGTGCAAGCCGCACAATATTCGCGGCGTCGCCTCTCGACAGCGGTGTGCGAAAGGAGACGGGACATACGGAGCCCAGGGCGCTGTATCTGGGGCACCAAAATGGGCGCCTAGTACTGGGGGCAGCGGGGGGGGGGGCAGCGCGCCGTCCGTGTCGTAGTCATCCCCGGGGCACGCAATATTCTAGGAGCACCACTGCCCGTCGACCTTCCGGCTGGGCGGCGAGACAGGGCTCGCGGGTAACTAGGAGCGACGCGCTCTGCCTTGCTCCGCTCTGGCGCGCACCTGCCGGCGCTCTCGTCCGAGCCGACTGTTTCCGCTCGTCGGCGCGCTCCTCGCGTCTACGTCGCGCTCCTCGCGCTCGTTCGCTCGCTCCGGCTGCATCCGCTGCTCCCTCTACCATCGCCCAGGGTCCGGCAATGGCCAGCACGCCGCCCGCATGTCGCAACAAAGTGAACGGCGCGCTGGTGGCAAGCCAAGAGCCTCGCCCAGACGAGTAAGCCTCGAGGGAAAATTTTGTCGAATCTCGAAGTCCCGCTCGCGCTGCCTCAGGTGGCGCTACCACGAACCCAAGTATTTGCGTATTCCTCCGCAGAGAACGAGCTGACACAATATATATATATGCTCATACACGTACTGTAAATTGAGGTGTACACAAGGGGAGTTGGACAGATGAGAGCTACGCACCAGGAAAAGCCTTCGTCACGAGCTCCAGCTCCTGCAGCCATTGCGAGTTCTGCAAAACAGTCGAAAGAAGCTCCGTAGCGAGTCGTCACGTGGCAAGGTCTACAGCGAAAGGCTGCATGCTCATATAGCATTGAGATTTCTACAGCGACGCATGACGGACCAGATCGATGGGCGGCGTTAAAGAAAGCTGTAGCTATTTCTGAGACTCGCTGGCTGGCTGGCTTCTGTGTTGGCATCGTGAGAGTTGCAAAAAGCACCGCGCAGCAATATACTCTGCAATTCTGCTTAATGAGTCGACCGTTTTGGAAGAGAAGCTCTGGAACCAATCGCTTCACTTCACGTAACGTCCGGGTAGCCACTCCATGCTAGTATCTCCTATGCCTCGTCACGGTGTGGCTGGTTTATGGTCGGTGGCCATTTACGACTGCCACTAGCAACGCGTGCATGCTGACCCTGTGCATGTCACCCGCAACTATGTTATTCTTGTTGTTTATTGAGCACGCTACCACTTACCATTCGATCGTGCCTCCTTGGTAGCAATGTAAAGCGCCTAGAAAGAGATTGAGTTCTCTGAGGGCGCTTTATTGAGTGTGTTATTGTTATTATTATTATGACCTTGTTGATCGCGTTGTGGCCAGTTTATGGCCAGTTGACACGTATGGCCGATATGGACACTTTTATCTTGGGATATGGATTTATGAGGGGATATGTCGCAGCTTGAGGGGGCAATATAAATAATAAATGCACGTGAGACGTTCGTGGTCGGAACTTTGGAGTCGTATGCCGCCGAGTCCGGCCAGTCGGCGTTGGGAGAGTGAGAGTATATCTCGGCAAGTGCTTCATCTGCTCCGCATTGTAGACCTGCAAGCCCATCGACGTAGCCTATCGCAGCGCTGACTGAGTTGAGCTTTTAAGAACCTTATTAGAATTCGCCGGCGAGATCTGCTTTTTGAGTAACCGGCGGGACCGACGCCACTAAGCGTCGGCGGCCAATGCGGAAGCGCCCTGATGCCACTTACCGTCGAGCAGGTTAGCTGCCTGCGCGTCATGCTGCAGAAGGGCCGGAAATGCACGTGGTAATGTAGCCTGCCGCAGCTGGCTGAATCGCAAACGTGAATAGCGGCGGCCAGTCGGACGCGAGCACCTGGGCGATAGCTCAGAGACGTAACGTAACATCCGAGCACCATCCTCAGCCGATTTAGCAGCTTGATCAATAGCGTTTCGAAGGTCGGAGCGGCCCCGTCCGACCCCGTCCGACCGAGCCGAGGGAGCGCGGCACTAAGGGGCACGGCGGGGGCCACGTCAGCCATCGGGGGGGGGGGATGAAGCTCTTTTACGGCGCCGCACCGACCGACCGACCGGGGGGGGGGGCGGCGGCGGCGGGGCGAGGCACGAGGTCGACGAACCGGAAGAGGAGGTTTCTCCTACGGCCTCCGCGCTCGCTCTTCGGCGACGCGGCGGCGGAGCCGCCGCCGCGAAGCGGTAGCGGCCCTACGTCGGCGCTGGCGCGGCCGCCGTCCGCTCGTCATTCGGAGACCTACCTTAAGGGCGCACGCGGCGGCGAGTAGAAGAAAGCCGACCAAGGCGACGCGGCGAAAGTCGTCGCAGCGAGACATGCCGCCGCCGCCGCCGTCGCCGCCGCCGCCACGCGATATGCCGCCGCGAGCTCGGGCGCGACTCGTCTGCCCTTCTTCTTCTTCGCTCCGGCTGCTCGCCGCCCGCCAGCGGCTCATTCCCACCGAGATCGCGCCGAGATATCAGGGGGGCGGCGGTGGGTTGCGGGCGGCTGTGTGTGGACGCCGACTGTCGCCCTCTGTCGGCGGCTGAGCCGCTCGTAGGTGCCGCCCGAGCCCCCCCCCAGCCCCGCCCCGCCCCCGCGTGTCTCGGCGATCCCGCGAGCCTCGCTCGTAGCTACGGCTTGCGCTCCTCTATCGGTCCGATCGGCGCGGTCGCGTCGCGGCCGTTAGACCCGCCCGCACCGCCCACGCCTTCGCGCGACCGCGTTCGTCGAGGCCGAGGCTCGAAACGACGCACGCGAGCTCTCCGGCGACGTCTGCGGCGCTCGTAGCGACGCGGCGCGTTTCCTCATACGTTTGGCCTAAAGCTACAGACAGAATAACTGACTGCGGTCTTATTGCTGCAATTCTCCGATTTGGTTTTTAACGCTTCAAGATGAAAACTGCAAACCAGTGCAAAGAAAACCCTGTGGTTTGTAGCCGCCATTTGTATCCGGCTGTAGCCCGCGGCGCGCGACACTCACGGTCACCGAAGACTTCGTCAGCACGGTAGACGAGCGCTCGATACGTGGTCTAATCCTGCCGTTTTCCAATACGATGTGCGAAACATGGGACTTTACTGGTCTCCACCCAGCACTTTTATTGCTGCAGGACACGCATGTTTAAGAGCTGCTCCAAGCTAGCAGGCGAGTCACTCCAACCTCGCCGAAACTAGGCTGGTACTAAAAAATAAGGCCTGTGTATTCATAGCAGCTTCGCCGCGGCGCGGTTGACATTTGGAGTAGCAGGAAAGCGTCGGAAAGTCAACGTACTACCGAATGCGTCCTCGGGCGGAAACGGAGTCGCTGTGTGTTAAAGGCTGGCTAGACACGACGGTGGCATTATTCCGCTCGCGGCGAGTCATTTTATGTCCCTTTTATTTAATTTGAGCTTGGAATCATAAAAGGGCAGCGATCGTGCGGTCTCCTGAGTTTATTGACGCGCGGTCCCGCGTCAACAGGCCCTGCTTCGCGTCTATTAACGCGCCGGCGTCCTGCACGAGGCCGCCTCACTATCCGGCCCGAGGTGGCGATGATTTCACCGCCCCTCACGATGTCTCGACGGTGCGATGACAATGCACTGCCGTCAGGGGCTGCTGCTGCACTCCTCGCGGGGTGCATTTTATAACAGCGGATCGGATGTATGTTGCGTTAATGAGTTGTATCGCCTGCGGGTGTTCGAGCATTGACTATCGTTCCTCGAATCGCGCTGCGGTTATCGTCTGCTCATACCTTCGCCTTGCTAGCTCACTTTCGCTCTCGGAGCAGGAGAGAGAGAGAGAGAGCGCGAGCCGCCGCCGACGCCGCTGTGGAGCAGGCAGTCCTGTCGGCGACGCTGCTTCCGTTTGCCTCAAGGTCACGTTAGTGCGGTTGTGAGCAAAAGAGAACGTCGTCCTACCATTAATAGCGCGGTTGAAGAATAAATAACGTAACTACGTCTGCAGCCTGGTTTCTTACATTGAATGATGTGCACATTGTGCAAACGTATTGTCCTTTTCTTGGTTACGAGCAGCTCAGTTCTTATGGACTCGTTTCGCTGAGTCATAGTAGTTCCGTCGCGGAAGACAACGCTGCGCCATCTTGCCGCGTGACGGCAGGACGCCATCTTGCCGCACGACGGACGAAAGGACGGACTTCCCCACTTTAATTTCTTTGCTATATAGTATTACATACGCACGCACTTAGAATGCATACCAAGCCTTATAATAAGCTAGGTGAGTTAGCCACTTAGTTACTCTATCGCGGTCACTGGCGTCATGCATATAGTACGCCTGTTGTGAGACTCTCAGTATGACGGTACAGCTGTGAGTGTCGTGCAAAAAGGGAAGCGGGAGATAACTTGCTAATTTGCACATGTAGTAACGCGTACTTTCATAGTTAAAATTGAACATGCCTTGGTGCGCCTGTCTTTGGTAAGCTATGCAGATTTATGAATAGAATCTCCCAATAAATGTTCGCGGGAGCTTATTATTACACATTTAACGTAAATTTAAAGAGGCTCAGCATGCCTGCAGTTTTCGTACAAACAACTCGATGCTTATGTGCTAGCTGGTGCTCATGAATAAATTTTATGAAATTCGATTGATTTTCTTTTTTTATTACATTTTCTCAATATATTTTTGAAACGCGTTTTATTTTTCTCCTAGACATATTCTCCTCCAATAACTAAGAATTCAAAGTTGGATTTTGTAGCTTTCGCTCGTCGATTACATACGTCTGCGGCTATAAGGGCCACCGTCAAAAGCAAAGCTAGAGTATTTAATTTGTATACCGGTGCAAGCTAATATAAATATATGAATATATATAAATGTATACACACACACACATATATATATATATATATTCGCACATGCATGCACACACACACACACACACACACACATATATATATATATATATATATATATATATACACAGGTATATATATATATATATATACATATATATATGTACCGTATATGCTTATAATGCACAGTAAATACATTGCAGATGCCGATGTACCATGCTTGCAAATAGTGCACTCGTACGTATAGGCATGTACCTGTAGAAAGCGGTAGAGCCAGCAGGTGGGCTGAGGACATTTGCTCTGCCCCCTTAAAGCTGGGAGGGGCAGCGACGTGGGTGGCCCCCTACATCCTGGGTATAGGTATTTCATCATTGCCGCCTGAAACCTCTCCCGATCGTCTACCGAGATGAGATTATGTCCGTCTACCAGTCGATGGGCGATCGCCTAGCACGTGTCGACTAAATGCTACGGTAGTATTGCAATAATGGGTTCATTACAGCAAATGTAAAGCGTCTAGAGAGAGATTAAGCTCTCTGAGGGTGCTATATCTAGTGAATTATTATTATTATTATTACTTTCGCGTCTTGCCCCAGCATGGGAAAGGCTGGCTTTTAAATTCACTGCATTCTCCTTTAAGATGGAAGAGGCGGCGGCGGCGGCGAGCTCGCTTCGACGCGACTACGGGGTCAGACTCGACGCCGTCACCGAGCGGCAATTCGAGTCACGCGACCTTGCGTGCAGCGGCAATGCTGAAGGAAGCGAAACCGGCGGTCGCCTTGTCCTCATGCTACCGCGCTGCCCAACCGTCGTCCGAGTTTTGACGAGTGTGCAGCAGCGCCCCTACCGGTCGCAGGCGGCGCCGCGCTCCAATGGCCGTGCGTCCCCGGGGCGAGTATGGGTCCCGTGCAGTGAGCGCGCTCCTCGGAACCTGTCGGGGAGAAGAAGCGTAATGTCGTAATGTCGTAATGAAAAAGCGTAATGTCGTAATGTCGGGGAGAAAAAGCGTAATGTCGCGAAGCGATCTGCCCGCGTCGCGACGGCCGCGAGCACTGTGCTGGAGTTTGCCTTCGGCAGAGAGCGCCGTGTATTGGAACTTCGCCGAGGCGTCCTGCAATGGCCGCGTCCGGCAGCGGGCGGCAATCTCGGTTTCGGAATAAAAGAAAAGAGAATGCTCGCTTCCGACTGAGCCTCCAGGCAGCGGCAACGCACGTATCTGCCTACTTACGGCCGCGCCCTCCGGCGCCGACCAGCGACCCAGCGGCTGGCTAGCGTCGCGAGTTCTGGACCGCGACGTCCACGATTCCCGAATGCAGCTGGCGCGGGAATTCTTCGCCAGAAGTCAATTGACACTAATAGCCACAACCGGGCGGTCCGCAGTGCACATGTGGCACCAGTGGCACGTCGCTTACCTGGAGGGCTACCCAAAAGTGCCGTCACCGACGCACCGCCGCAGAGTCGGATCAGCACGCCCTCGCCTGCGAGAGTGAGACCGCAAGAATTGCCTCTTTGTTTCGCCTCTGCGGTGCCGTCCGGTCGGCGCGCGGCGCGCGCGCGCAGGCTCTAGATCGGGGCGCGCGCCGCGAAGCCGATCGAGTCATCGGGCAAAAGCTTGCGATCGATGCCTGCCGTCGACGTCTTCCATTTTTTCAATCGTCCTCCAAGCTTTCACTTAAGCGCGTCATTTTTGCGAGCGTCAGCGCCGGGTCGGTGGGTCGTAGCGGAAGCGGAAGAGCGATCGCGCTCGCGGCCTGAGCGAGAAGCTTCGCGAAAGCTCTCCGGCCGGCCGGCCGGCCGCTGCATAAGCGAGGCCCTGTGCAAGCCGCCAGTTGTTGACGCAGTTTTTTCCACGTAACTAGACACCGCCACCCTTTCTCTCGCTCGCCGCCTTTAGTAGTCGGCCGCTAGTTCGCTGGTCGGCTTATGCGCGCCAGCACTTCCTGCGCTTTCATTGCCAGGCCGGTCCATTCGACGGCGGCGCCGAAAACGTCGCCGCGCGCGCGTCCGATATCTGGGCGAGCGCTTCGTTCGCGCGCGGCCGCTCGCCGCCGTCGTCTGGCGCAATGCAGACGATTAAAGCAGACGGTACGCTGACGGAACGGTCGCGCCGGCGCCGCCGGGGTGCGGCGCCGCTCCCTTCATTCAGCGGCGCGGACGAACTGCGCGCGTGACGAGCGCTGAGCGTGAGACTCGGTCGCTTGCGACGGCGGCTGCGTCAGCGACCGGCGGCTAGAGTCGACGCGCTCGCGAGCTCTTTCCCACAGCGCTCTCCGGCGCGCACCCGTCCGTGCGCCGCGCTAATTAGCTGGCGATTGGTTAATTACCGTATACTCATGGGCCGCGCGCATTAATGGCTGCCGCGACTCGTTCGGCGGTCGGTAGCTACGTAAGCGGAGCGGGGGCTTATTTACCGCTCGCGCGCCCGCGGCGGCGGAAAATGGCGGCGGCGGCGGCGGCGGCGGCGGCGGGCGGCGCGAGAGCAAGCATCTACCGCCCCGGGGCCAGCTGCTGGCCGGCGCTGCTGCGCCGCGCGCGCCCATCTCCGCCGCCGCTGTGACTAAGCCACCCAGGTGGCCTTCTAATGGAATCGTCTAGGTCCGGCCACCCTTCGGCTATTCGGCCTCATTAATCGCTGCTGCACACGGCGCTGTCCGGCCGAGCGCAGCAGTTCGAGAAGCGCAGCTCCAGTTGTCTAACCAGCGGCAGAAGATAGGGGTCGGGGTGGAGACGCTGGCGAGCAGATAGCACGCGCGCTCAGTCGCTCCTGTCGCCGGCGAGCCGGCCGTGCGTCGTCTGCGCTTTCCCCGGCCCCCTCCACCCCTACCCGGCGAAATGGCTACGCGCTGCCGGTGGCGACGGGCGCGATATCTCAAAATTAGCAGCCCGCGTCGCCGGTCCTTTCGTCCACCGTGAGTAGTATCATCATCATCGGCCCGGCGGCGCTGTTTGCTTACGTCGCGCGACAGGAAGCCGGCGGGGGCGCTCGACGCTGCGGTAATGCCGATGCAGACGCTGGACGCCGCGCCGGCGAGGGCGCGCTGCTCGGCGGACGCAGCCGGCAGCCGCGCGAGATATTGCGTACTAGCCTGCGCTGCTTCCTCTCCGGTCGTACACCTACACCTACACCTCAGGGGTCGCTCGCGGCGCCGCCGCCGAGGTACCGACCGGAAGGGGGGAAAGCGCCGCGCCGCGGAAGCGAGGCCTCTCCCCCCCGCCCGCTAGTAAACGCAGACCGCAAGGAATGAAACCCTGCGACGAATGCAACGCTGCAGAGACCGGTGTTGAGGACTTTTGAAAAGCTGCCGACCACCTCCGCAAAGGCGATAAGTCGAGTGCGCATACAGCTGACCGGAAGCGTTGCCTGCCACTTCTGCGTTTCGCTGTACCGCGGCGTCCTTTGAAAGAGTCCGCTAAGCTGAGGACAGTCGTCGGACGGCTAGCCGCTCTTCCGGTTATGGCCTCTCACTCGAGCGTCGCTCGGCTGAGCTTCCGCCGGGGCGGTCTGATTCACCGCCCCGGCAGACCAGCCGTCGCCCATTGCCTGGAGCGTGGACTCGCTGCCTGGCCACGGCCAAACGGAGACTAGCTGAATCAGACGGACTATGACCGATACGCTTTATTCGCGGTTCCTGAACTGCAGCGGCTAGGAAACGATTGTGCGATAATCTACGGCCGAGGCCACATACAAGCCGACGCCGTACCGTAGGCAATCGGCTGTGCTCGCGGAGTTGGTGGTGTCGTCTGAGCGGATTCGATCTCTTGGCACGCGAAGCCGTCGGTGTCTGTCGCGGCCATTGTTGAACTCCTGTAACCCTCCGCGGCCGCCAAATAGACTTGCGTATAATACGGATAAGGACTTGCGACGCTAAGTCGGTAGGGGGCGCTCTTCGTCGCTGCTACGTTCCGCTTGTTTTTAGCTTGCCTGCACGTGCATTGGTGCGGCTCCTTCAACTCGCCTCTTATCCGTTTTACAAGGTTCAGGCGTCGCCAGCGTTCGTCGCTGGTCGGCTAAAAATTTAGCAAGCCCGTGCGATCACGCTTTTGAGGCCTAATTCTGTCCGGACGCGGAAGCCGCTGCACCGTTGCTCGTAGCAACGACGCGCGAATGCTGCGGACTTGGACAAAGGTGAGTGAAGTTTTGAGCGGCCAATTCGACAGCTTCGTCGATGTGGAAACGAAAAAGCCCACAAAGGTTACTTGCAGCCTGCAGCTTGCAGTGGGCAATGAGGAATCGATGAGCGCAAGACTCTCGGACCCACGTGGCGAAGTGCTCTCACCTTATATCCGGGGATGCGATCCCGCCAAGCGCCGCGGAGATGCGTCGGCCTGGCTCGCAAACGCCGGTCTGCTGAGCGCAAACTAGCGGACTTTAAAATTCGACGGGCCGCTCACCCTCGCTCGCACGGTTCGCTCATTCCTCTCGTCGTACATTCAGCGTAGCTGCGTCGCAGCGGCGGCGGCGGCTCGTGGACCGAGCGCCGGTCGCGCGAGTCGGCCATTCAAAGCCAAGCCGCCGCCGCGGCGAACCCGACGCCGCCGCCGCCGCCGCCGCCACCGCCGCCGCCCCGCGTTCGGTGCGGTCCCGGTGCGTGGAGCGAGCGAACAGCGAGTCCTCGAGCCCGCGCTCTCGCCCCGTTGAACGAAGGCTCCGGTCTCTGCATCCGATCGCCTCTCGTCGAAGTAATCCTGAGCCTATCGCCGCCACCGCAGCCGCCGCACCGCCAGCCGCCGGTCGCACTGTCGCTCGATCGAGCGGCGTCTGCCGCCGCCGCCGCCGCGGCGGACGCCAGAGCTCGAGAGCGCTAGCCCCTCCGATCGACTGCTGCGCTCGGGAGAGGGTCGCAGCAGAGTCCCGGCTTTCACGACGACGATTCAGAGCGCTCGAGAACCCATGCGGGGCTCGTTGGCTCACAGCGGAGAGCATAAAGCCATTTCGCTTCGGCGCGTGCCGCGCACGAGCGCGTCTGTCGGCGAGCTAGCTAGCTGCCGCCGCCGGGCTTCGTTCGCTGCGCCGGTCTTGCACCTTCACGCGAGTGTCGAGCGAAGCGTACATCTTCGATCGACTGCCGACGCATGCGCCGCAGTCCGCACGCGCACGCGAAGCGTCCCGGCTAGCTGCCGGCGGCGCGTCTCGCGTCCGTCGCCGGAACTTGAACGTCGTAGCGACGCCGCGCGATTAGAAAGCACTCGCTGTGCGTTGCCGAGCCGAAGCACGATCCGCAAGTGTACAGCGAGGACAAGGCAAGCAAGCTCGCCGCCGTCGCGATCGCTCTGCGCTTCCGCTGTCGACTGGTCAGTCTCTGCGTTAGCGAACGGCTTTGGCGACGCGCACGACCTGACCGGAAGCTCGTTTTTAAAATCGATGCGGTGCGGCCCGCGGCGGTTCCGCTCGCCGGCGGCCGCCGCCCACGGCGGCGGCCGCCGGCTGCGCTCGCTGCCATTCAGTCGCGCCCCGCCCCCGCGACTTGGCGCTCGCCGACTCGCCGATCTCGGCTCAGCTCTTGTTTTCCGTCGGAGCGCTCGGCGCCGGCGTCGGCTAGCTGACTCGTATCGTAATCGGCAGGCGCCGGTAGCCGTCGCTATCGAGACCCAAATGTCGCTTCGGAGGCTTCGAGTAGTCGGTACCGGGACCTTCTTACCGGCTCTTCTTCTCTCCAACGAACGGCTCTCGGCCGATGCAAAAGTCGGGAGCGTCCAACCGACGCATCGACGCGGTCGCGTAGAGTCGGCCAGCAACAGGCGACGCGTCCTCTGGGCCCTGTCGCGGCTAGACGCGCCGAACGGATTCTCCTGCCTGCTCTCTCTTTATTTTCGCACCCGATTTCGCGCCAGCTCAGATTGACTGCACACGCGCGTACGGTCGCACAGAAGGACGCGACGTAGGATCGGCGGCGGCGGCGGCGGCGACCTACCGCTCCGGCGCAATAGCTGCGCGTTGGCGAACGTCGAGCGCAAGCTCCTCTCGAAAGAGCAGTGGGTTAATTCAAAGGTTCCTCCGGAAGTAGCGGGGTCGCAGCGAAACTCGGCGACGGCGAGTCAGATAGTCGCCAACGGCGCGCAGCAGAGCATGCGAGATGCGGCAGCTGCGGCTCTCCTCGCTACGGCCAGTCGTCCGATGCCGAGCTCGCGCTCGATACGCTTTCGGCATTGCGACGTTCGTTGGTTTATCCGACAGCAGATCGCTCGTCGGATATCGACTGCTGGGCGCACGCGGACGGCGAGTGAACGTCAGCGTCCCAAGCGTCTCCTAGCGCGAGCGGAGAAGCTTCGGAGGAGTCGCCGGCGCCTCCACCTCCTCCTCCTCCTTCTCCTCCTCCTTCTCCTCCTCCTCCTCCTCCTCCTCCTCCTCCTCCTCCTCCTCCTCCTCCTCCTCCTCCTTCTCCTCCTCCTTCTCCTCCTCCTTCTCCTCCTTCTTCCTCCTCTTCCTCCTTCTCCTCCTTCTCCTCCTCCTCCTCCTTCTCCTCCTCCTCCTCCTCCTCCCTCCTCCTCCTCCTCCTCCTTCTCCTCCTCCTTCTCCTCCTCTTCCTCCTCTTCCTCCTCCTCCTCCTCCTCCTCCTCCTCCTTTTCCTCCTCCTCCTCCTCCTCCTTCTCCTCGCCGTCGCCCCGGCGCGCGGCCGCGCGCGCGCGCCATTCATTCCCCGCGTCGCACGCGCTCGCAGGGTCGGTCGGCGTTGGCACGTGGCGGCGACGCTGCGAGCGCGTGCGTCCTCGCCGTCGCCGCCGACGGAGCGCACGGATTGCCTCGCAATCGACGCAGCGTCTGGCGTTCGACTTTGGGCAGCGGCTCGTCGTCCGCGACGACCGACCGACTGACCGACCGGCCGACTGACCGCGGCGGCGGTGAGGACGCCGCGGCGGCGATCGCGAAAGGCCGAACGAAGCGCCGCCGCTGCGGTTGAGAAGAGCGCCCCGCCCGCGGCGCCGGCGCCTGCGGGCGACGAGAGTAGCCGGTGCTGCCGCGAGCTAGGTTAACAGCGTGAGAGGACAGTCTGGGTCAGCTCGGGCGACTGGCGGTAGGGGCCGGCCAACTAGCGCGAGAGAGGCCGAAGAGCCAAATACCACACTCACTTTATCATTAACTCAATTGGGCGTAACTGGCTGCAGGTGGACTCCGATCCCTCGGCCGCCGGCCGCGCTGCGCCGGCACAAAAGCGTGAAAACCCCTGCGGGCGCCGCCGGGCCCGCTCAGCTCCGAGCTAGCGGCGGCCGACTTGCTGCCCGTCGCCGTACCCACCCACCGGCGTACCCACTGCCCGTCGCCGTACCCACCCATCGATCCCGCGCGCTTGACGGCGCGCGCGCGCGTACAACTTTCGAGTTAGCCGCGTCAGCGCCGACTCCTCGACAGAGGGCCGCGAGCGGGATGCCGCCGGGCACGCGCCGCGGTTCCGCTTCGCACCGACGCCCGCGACCGGCGACGTCCGACTCGCCGTTCGGCAGCGCAGAGCAGTCTCTTCCGCATGCGGTCCGCTCCCGGGTCGCGTCTCTCCGGCAACGCCCAGCCCCGACGCTCCTGCGTGCGCGTCGGGCGCCAGGCTTCGCGGGTTTCGCGAACGCCAGCGGCCCCCCACCCACGGCAACTCTGCGGCTCAACGCTGGCGCGTGCGTTGCGGCGTATCGTTTCACTTAGCGCCGCGGACGGACCGCCGGCGGGTCTGGCCGCACCGCCAACGAACGCCCGAGCCCATCTATTCGGAGTCTAGAGGCCTGAGCGCGGCCGACCGACCGACCGACCGACCGACGCCCCGACGAGCGCAGCGCCGGCGGCGCGTGAGCAGCCGCGCGCGGCGCGCAGTGCGGCCCCCTGCGCGATGCCGTCTCTCTCGCGGTCGCGCGTGCGGAGCGATAGCGCCGGAGAGCGAGCGAGCGCTCCTAGTGGCCGGGGCCGAAGCTCGAAGCGACCGGAGCGAGCGGCCTGCCGCTGCTGCACACGCTGCTCACGCCGCTGCTGCGAGTTGTGATAGACGCAACGGAACGAGCACAGCGTCTCTGGGCCGCAGCGAGAGTCGCCGCAGCGAGAGTCGCCGAACGCCGGCGCGGCCGGGCAAGTCGGAGACGCACGGCGCGAGGCTGCGGCTTGAAAAAAAATAAGAGAGAATGAAGGATGAGGGGAACGGGGGGGGCGAGCTCCTCGCTCTCCAGGCCTCAGCTCCTAGCGGTGGCCCGCCATTGCCTCGCTGTGTCGGTGCTCGCTGCATTGCGTAGCGTGCCAAGAAGAAGATCCGATTCTGTTGGCGTGCAATATCGACATTTTACTATTGCTATTATTATCGTCATCATCATCATCGTCATTATTGTTTTCATTATGTAACGCACCGTGGAGTAGATTCGATGCTCTTGGTGCGAAATATCGACATTCTATTACTATCGCAACTGCTATCGTTATTCTTATCATCATTATAATTGTTGCTATTATGTAACGCGCCAAGGAGGAGATCCGATTCTCTAGGCGCGCAGGATCGACATTTTAATTATTTCGTCTATCGTTATCGCCATTATTCTTGTTATTATACCTTGCCAAAAGTGTCGCCGAGCTGCATTCTCGCAGCGACGCTCGGAGAGCTCTCCGGTCTGTTCGCAGCGCCCAATTTGCGGTGGCGCCGGCGGCGGACTCCATCGGCGGCCGCCGCAGCGACGAGCGTGGCGCCCGCCCGAAGCCGCTCGCTCAACGCCCACCGCCCTTCGCGAGACTGGGCTCTCTCGGGCGCGCGACGTCGGCGTCACCGCGGGTGCGCGAGGCTGCCGCAGCGGCGTTCGGCGGCGTCGCGCACTCAAGCCCCTGCTGCAGCGCCACTGAAACGTGGGCCACCGGTGAAACGGAGCTCCGCGTTTCAATAGCGAACGCGGCCAGACGAGCCGACAGCATGTGCGACTCGTGGCCGGCGCAAGGCGTGGATGTAAGCGATTTGTCTTCGGGACGAGCAGTGCGTGCGCGCACCTTCTGTGGCATTACTTGATGCGGCGCCAGACGTCGACGCGACACGTGGCGCTGGCCGCAGTGCTACAGCCGGCGAACGGCGGCCAGCGAGCGACGTAGCTTCGGCGTCCTGCCGCGACACTGTAGAGGTTCACGGCTGGCACTTTCGTTTTAAGATACAGTAACGGGTGCGTGCCATGCAGCAAGCGCAGGCCAGGGTTCGGGGCCAGGATCGCCGGCTGTAGCAAAATCGAGATTTTCCTGCATGCACGCTGCAGCGATGCCGCCGCTCGATGACAAGATGCCGAGTCAGGCTGAGCCTAGCGGTCAGAATTGTATATCAGTCGAAGTTTGAAAAGGACGGATGGCGATCTCGCTGATAGCAAGTGGGGTTTACATGGAGAAAGAAAGAAGGCTGCCATCGCCGGTCGCTTGAGTTTAAACCGCTGCTTCGAATGCGCCGAATCCGCGCGTCCGCCGAACAGCTGCCCTCAGAATATCGCGCGGATCGATCGGAAAAGGAGAGAGACTACATCGCGTACATCGAGTCCGACGATGACCTGCGTCAGACTCTCACGCACGCAACGCCTCGGCTGCTCGCCGGAGCCTCGGCGAGCGACTTCTTTGTGCGCACGCGTGCCGGCGCCTCGGTTTCAGCTCGCGTATGCTGGCTGTCTCAGGAGGCGGAAACTACGAAGCCGAACTAGTGCGAGGTAAACGGTAGAACGTTTCCTGTTCTGTTAACTAGTTATCAGCAACCAGGAGCAGCTGGCCTGCTCCCAGTTGATTGACATTCTTTCTGATTATGCTCGATACCTTAAGCACGGTCTAAGGATAGAGTCTTAGCCCGTGAGGTAAGTGGCGGGCTCGTCACGATCCAGGTCGTGGGCTCGAGTCCTGCAGCAGTGTGCCGATTCTTTAATGCCTGCTGCAAGCGGTGGCGAAAACCGTAGAGGCGCTTCTGCTGCTATACAAATCAGGCTGCTAAATCAGCTAAGCTTATTTTTAGACTGCGGGTAAGGTGCTCGCACTTCCACACCGTGGGTTGTGGGCTCGAGTCCTGCAGTGCCAGTGGGGCAGGCAATCCTTTATTGCCTGCAGCATGCGGCAGGGGATGAAGCCGCTAAGGTTCTCCTGTGCCGCAATATGTGCAAACTGAAGCTGCTGGACCAGCTGACGTTTCCTTTTACACCAGTCAGCCTAAAGAATTGCAAGCGTGAAGCAATATCGGTCTGTTAATGTATCCCTCGTTTATTTTAGCATATACCTACCATTAAGACGTTATTGGTGGAACCACAAGGTTAATATAGAAAGAGATGGCGTGTGCGAGGCAATAAAATTTGAAAACTGGAGGACAGCTGCAAAAAATGGTTGTCCAAAAGGGCCCAGAGCATGGAGCATGCATATTGTAGATCTGCATCACCCTCTCTCTCTCTCTCTCTCTCTCTCTCTCTCTCTCTCTACATACATACATATATTTATATATATATATATATATTTATTTATTTATTTACCGGCATGCATATATTTACACATTGCGGATAATAATTTGTCACTATCTATAAGGATGCAGCTTCTAGAATAAGGTGGTCAATCAGCCTCAACGCAGCTGCGTCAACCATAAACACGAGCGGTGCGTGAGCACAACTGTTGCATGCATGCATGGCACCTCGCCGGTATTGCTGAGCCTTTGCTAACATTGCTCGGGTTCCATTAGCTACCGTTGTGCCCAGAGTTCGGTCCCTTGGTTGCACAGCGAACTTTTTCGACGCTATCTCGGCTGGTATGTGCCCGCTAGGATCGCAAAGAGCGCAGGTGGGCATTGTTCCTAATAGGCAACGTGGCTGAGAGCAAGCCAGTGCAGGGCAGCTCAGATGGTCAGATGTCTTTCTTGGCTGACCTTTGGCGATTCGCCGGTTCGCAAGTATCGAGCCGCCTTCGTCTGAATGTGCGACGTGCGACAAATGTTTTCTTGTACATGAGCTAGATGCTCGTTCAAACTGAGGACGGACCTCGAGGTAATGCCTCTCAAATTTTTGTCTGGTACCGTGAAACGAATTGAAACTTGTTTTTTTTTTCGCGACGCGCAAGTAACACACCCAAATAGGTGCGGATTAAGTTTTCGCAAATTTCTCCCTTTAGTCGTCTCTCTCTCTCTCTCTCTCTCTCTCTCTCTCTATCTATCTCTCTATCTATCTATCTATCTATCTATCTATCTATCTATCTATCTATCTATCTATCTATCTATCTATCTATCTATCTATCTATCTATCTATCTATCTATCTATCTATATCTATCTATCTATCTACTACCATCTATCTCTATCTATCTATCTATCTATCTATCTATCTATCTATCTATCTATCTATCTATCTATCTATCTATCTATCTATCTATCTATCTATCTATCTATCTATCTATCTATCTATCTATCTATCTATCTATCTATCTATCTATCTCTATCTATCTATCTATCTATCTATCTATCTATCTATCTATCTATCTATCTATCTACCTACCTATCTATTTATACTTCTATCTATCTATCTATCTATCTATCTATCTATCTATCTATCTATCTATCTATCTATCTATCTATCTATCTATCTATCTATCTGTCTGTCTATCTATCTATCTGTCTGTCTATCTATCTATCTTTCTACCCATCAATCTCTGGAGGATGCTCCATTCATTTGTCAAGACAGAGCAACGACGCGCCCTCTCTGATGTGAGCTGATCGGCGTTCGCTACATTTAATACTGTGCAGTGAATAAATTTAAAATATAACTCATTTGTATAGCGCCCTAGGAGAACTTAATATCCATTCGGGCGCTTCACATATCCCCCACGGGTTTCGAGCCCGTGACGTCGGCCAATAGGCGAGCGCGGCCAAAGTGCTCGCGCATCCGGCGCCGGCGCCGCCATGTTGGGCCCAACACATCCTCCTCCACCTGCCCTCCGATTGGCTTAGATAAAGCCTGCATCTCGACTTTCGCCAGCCTGGAGGCTCTCGTCGCTGACGTACTGCTTGAGCGCACAGCGCCAAGCGCTAGCTAGCGCTTGGCGCTGTGCTTCCTCCTCTTACTTCTTCCTCCTCTTCCAGAGCACGCTGCGTCGAGCCGCCCTGGGAGGTATTTTTGCCGAACTTATTAAAAAGAAGGCTCGACGACGGCAGATTCGACAGCCTCGAATGCGCAGCGGCAGAAGAGTCTTTTCGGCTATCGCCACCGCCTGCATCGGCAATAGAGGATCGCCCAGTGCGCGACTCGAACCTGCGACGATTAAAATCCGTTAAAAGAGAGCGAGGCGTAGCCCTATGCTGAGACAAGTCTCAGCAAGTCTCCTTTGCTATGAGCGAAGCAGGACCTCGTGGCGAAAGAAGCTCGAGAGCGCAGAATCGCCGCCGCAATGTTTACCGGTGCGTTTACCGCTGCTCGCTACCGAAATCGAGAGTAATCAGCTGCGACGTCCTCGTTGTCATGCAGTTGAATAGGGGCGTGGAAATTACACCATCTTCACTGAAGAAGCTTCTGTTTTTTATCTAGAAAATCGTTCTCGACTTCTTCTGTCACCCTCTGCTGCGTGCTCATAGCTCTCGTTCCTGAGTGGAAACTCGATTTAAGTCGTTCGACGCTTTGCTCGGCGGCGACAGCAGCGACAACATCGCGCGGCGGCTTCGAGCGATTGAATGGCAGGAGGCGGCCGGCGTCGGTCTCCCATCCTGCACGATTAAAGTTACGCTTTGTTCCGAAGGAGTTTCTCGGCGAGTGCTTTTCACGGCATATCATCGTAAAAATAGCCTTCAACGGGCACGAGACAGTGAACGGCTACACGCGAGGGATGACTTAAGTTGAATCCTTATAAGGTTGACTGAAATGTATAGTCAATGCTCAAACGTTGCGAGGCTTTTCATTTCGCGAAGGAAAAGGGTGAAACTGAAGAAAGCGCAAGAGTGGAATGCGCTGAGTTAAATGCTCTCTTCGTTGCCATCGGGTTCCGACAGATATCAATCTCCGCTAATAAAGCGATACAGTCCGCCCGTCCTTCCCTCTGTCACGTGGGAAGATGGCGACCGGTACTTCCGGGAGTGACGCGTAATTCTACTATGACTCGGCGAAGCGATTCCACACGCAGTGAGCTCTAGCATCGATAGAAAACCTACATGGGCAACAACTTTGGTAGTTGTAGTGATAAGATTATGCACGCTAGCAGCCAAGAACTTAAATCCATCTAAATGCGAAGGGTCTCAAATATGTGTGCAATAATAATAGCGATAATGATACTAGGTCTTTGGTGCAGTAATCTGAGAGAACCGAATTGCCAGCCAGGCGCCTTGTAACGCCCTGTAAGTGAAGCGACAACCGGGAGCTAATGGCGAGCGAATGTAACTCGCACAGACGAACGTTAAAAGCGAACCAGTATCGTGCGTCGACCAGGATGCAAAAGCGCGAAAGTAGACATCCAGGCGCTGCTGGTTAGTAAGACCCGTGAGTAGCAAAGTGGATTAAATCACGCGCGCTTAAGCAATCGAAAGCTTAGGAAAACGGCAAGCTCACTGGCGCACGGGGAAAGCTTGAAGGAGCAGATGCGTCACGGGCTGAGACTCGTGCAGATGACGCAAATGTATCGCTAGGCGCAAGACTTAGCACGCGCCATCCGTACCTCTCTGGCGCCCGGGGTACATTCGATTGCCTTACCCTCTCTCTTTATCGGTTCTCTTCCGGAGAGGCAATTTCAAGCAATATGGCCCCATACCTAACGAGCCCAGTCAGGACGACGACGTGCGAGCGAGACCAAAACGCTCTCCCACCCCGCGCGCCGCCGCCGCGGCGGCGAGCGCGGCATCGACGCGACAGGACCAGAGCACTTCCTCTTAAAATAAAACAGCCGATTTAGCAGCCTCTTTCGTATAGCGAGCGACACACGAGCCTCTACGGCTATCACCCCCGCTTGCAGCAGCGATAAGGGATCGCCCACAGCAGGATTCGAACCCGCGACCTCGGTCCCGAGGTCGTGAAAAGCAACCGCCTCACCTGGTGCGGGCCATCGCGGCTCTTCCGCTAGCCGTCCGACGACAAGCTTTGAACAAGCCAAAGCAGCGCGGCGTCGATGGTGCGCCATGATTCGACGACGACAGTTTTCGCAGAGCGCAAACGAAGTCCCGGAAACGAAGGCGCCGCGGCGGTGCTCCGTCGCTCCGCGCCGACGAGTGAAGCAACATGCCGCGATCCGAGAGGGATGGGCAAGCGCTGCTCGATGCGCGGAGAGGATTCGCTGTGCGAGTACTCGCTGCGAGAATACTTGTGCTGTGAGAATGCTCGCTGTGAGAATGCTCGCCGTGAGAATGCTCGCCGTGCGAGTGCTCGCTGCGAGGATACTCGCAGCCAGCCACAGTGGGCGGCTGCACGCAGCGACTGGACACGCCCGCCCAGTCACGCTGCAAAGCCTCTCCTCGCGAGGTGCAACCGGATGAGCTGCGGCCGCTCTTTCACCTCGCGAGAGACAAAATACGACGGCTGACGGCTGGCGTGCCTGCGGAGCAGTGGCTGCTTCGCTGCTGCCACTACCCCGCGCTGACGGCTCAGTCCGGCCGCCCCTCGCTACATTGAGCTGCCCCAGCGGACCTGTCGACCGGTCAGAGTGGAGTCAGCGCCGCTGCCCTGTGCGTCAAGAGAGCTTTCCGCCGGAAGGTAGAGTCGCGCGCGACGCACGAAATTTGTCGATAGCGAGACTCTCGGAAAATTAGATGGCGACGAATGAAACTCAGCACCCGGCGTGTGGTGAGGCCCAGATTGGGCTAAGGCAATGGGAGTCGTTCATGGAATCATTTTAGCACAATGGATGCAACAGCCAAGACGAAAATGGTCCGTTGATCTAAACGCAAACTGACGACCAATCAATGGTATTACGGCTTTAATGCTAACAAATTAGTCTCAAAACCTCTGGAGCAAAGAGAGGCCAGCCTCTGGCAGCATATGTAAAGTACCTAGTGTCAGAGAGAGAGAGAGAGAGAGAGAGAGAGAGAGAGAGAGAGAGAGAGAGAGAGAGAGAGAGAGAGAGAGAGAGAGTGAGAGAGAGCGGGAGAGAGTGAAAGAGAGAGGAGGAGGCAGAGAAAGAGAGAGATGGAGAGAGAAAGAGAAAAAGAAGGAATGGAGATAGACAGAGACACAAGAAGAGAGAGATAGAGAGGAGGGTGGGGAAGAGAGATGGGGAGAGAGAGAGAGAGAGAGAGAGAGAGAGAGAGAGAGAGAGAGAGAGAGGGAGAGAGAGAGAGAGAGAGGGAGGGAGAGAGAGAGAGAGAGAGAGAGAGAGAGAGAGAGAGAGAGAGAGAGAGAGAGAGAGAGAGAGAGAGAGAGAGAGAGAGAGAGAGAGAGAGAGAGAGAGAGAGAGTGAGGAGAGAGAGAGGGAGGAGGAAGGAAGAGAAAGAGAAGAAGAGAGAGAGAGGAAGATAGATTAGTTCTCTCAAGGCGCTTTAAAAGATTTCTTATCCTTACTAGTATTACAGTAACTTACGGAACAGTAGTGCCAAGCCTAGATACAAATTAGAAAAATGCAAAAAAATAGACGTGCACAGAAACGAGCGAGTTCGCACGGGACGGTACGATCGGATGGTAGTCGCCAACCGTGAGTAAACCACTTGCTTCCGGCGTGCGGTCTTAATCGCACCGCTACTGCGGGTTGAGGCCTTCCGTATGCGTACCCAATCACTCGCTCGCCACCGCAGCTAAAATACGCTTGGCCACAAAGCACCGCTCATTTAAGCGGACGGAAGTTCCCGCTCCGACGACTTTGCGTAGAAAAAAGCTTAGCTGATTTGACAGCCTCATTCATATAGAGGCAGAAGAGCTTTTACGGCTTTCACCGCCGCTTGCAACCAGCGAGATAGAATCGCCGACTGCAGCATTCGAACCCACGACCCAGGGTCGTGACGAGCGAACACGTGACCTCACAGGGTAAGACCCAGTGCACCCCACAACGAAAGCGTTGTATTCGCGAATCTAAATAATAGTCATAATAATAATAATAATAATGCACTTGATAAAGCGCCCTCAGAGAACTCAATCTCTTTCTAGGTGCTTTACATTTGCTGCAAAGGCAAACGCGATTGAATGGTGAGTAATATCAAGCTTGATAAACAACATGAATAACATGGTTAGGGGTGACATGCACAGGGTCTGCATGCGAGTGTGGTTAGAGGCAGCATGCACAGTGTCAGCGCGCATAAGCACATGAAGGACGAATCACAGGAACCCACTGAATGCTGCCCTAAATAGGTGTGCTTTTAAGTTCTTTCTAAATGTGGTCAAGTCAGGGGATGTTCTGACGCAAGTTGGGAGTGAGTTCCAGGCTTAGGGAGCATACGAACTAAATGCATGGTCTCCAAAGGATTTGACGTTTGTATGAGGTATCTTCTCCGAAAGCTGAGCGGTCGTGATAAGCGACGCGCGCTGACCCGACTGCTGGGCGAGCCTCTCGTCTTATTTCTCGACGGCTTCTGCTTCAGCAATCAAACGACGCATCAATTCAGTGAATTCCTTGCGAGGAAAGCCGAGTGCGCTTAATGGCCTCAGCTTCAGCGCCTCTGCTGAGCGCCAAGGCGTTCACTTGCGGCGATTTTGACGCACTTCGTGTTGCAGTAAACGCAACGTGGCGGCTCCTGAACTCTAGTGTGCAGGTCGCAATAGCGACGCTCGTAACGCCTTTTCCGACAGGCGAGAAGCACTGCATAAGGTGGTGGCTCAAAACGCAGCGAGCGAGTCGCAGATGCTGTGTCGATACACGCATGTACGACGACGGCGGTGGAGTTCGGTAGCAATAAATAGCGCCCTCCTTTAATATGAAAAGTCAATGTCCTTAGTGCGAAAGAGTCTCTTTAATTATAATAATAATGCACTTGATAAAGTGCCCTCAGAGAACTTAATCTCTTTCTAGGCGCTTTACATTTGCTGCAAAGGGAAATGCAATTGAATGGTAAGAAAAATCATGCTTGAAAAACAAACAAAATGAATAATCTGGTTAGGGGTGACATGCACAGGGTCAGCATGCAAATGTGGTTAGTGGCAGCATGCACGGTGTCAGCACGCATAAGCACATCAAGGACGAATCACAGGGATCCACTAAATGCTGTCATAACTAGATGCGCTTTCAATTTCTTTTTATATGTGGTCAAGTCAGGGGATGTTCTGACGCAAGTCGGGAGGGAGTTCCAGGCTTTGGGAGCAAACGAACTAAATGCACAGTCTCCAAAGGATTTGAGGTTTGTACGAGGTATTTGTAGACTGTTGCATTCCGAAAAGCGGGTGGTGCGATGCTTGGCCTGATGGAGGAGTATGTCGGAGAGCTAGGCTGGATCCATTGAATGAAGAGACCTAAAAGTGAGCGACAAAACCTTGAAGTCAATCCGTTGCTTGACTGGTAGCCAGTGCAGGTCGGCGAGAAGTGGAGTAATGTGGCAACTGCGACGCTCACGACAGACAAGCCTAGCTGCAGAGTTGTGCATCAGCTGCAACCGCCTGATCGCATATGCTGGTAGGCCAGCAAGCAGTGAGTTGCAGAAGTCGAGACGGGATGTCACGAATGCATGCCAAAAGGGCTATATGTGTACAGCGCCGGTTTAAGTATAGAGCGTAAATCTTGTGAGCTCTAAAATCAGAACCTAAAGCTTAGCAAGGGTCCAACGTTTTGTTATCAAGCGGTGTTCTAAACAACGCGGTAGGCTTTGAATGAGAGAGAGAGAGAGAGTGAGAGAGAGAGACAGAGGGGATAGAGAGAAAGAGAGAGAAAGAGAGAGCGACAGAGAGCGAGCGAGCGAGAGAGAGAGAGAGAGAGAGAGAGAGAGAGAGAGAGAGAGAGAGACAGAGAGACAGAGAGACAGAGAGACAGAGAGAGAAAGAGAGATTAGTTCTCTTAGGGTGCTTTAAAAATTTTTTATCCTTACTAGTATTACAGTAAATTATGGAGCGGTAGTGCCAAGCCTAGTTACAAATTGGAAAAATGCAGGAAAATAGACGTGCACAGAAACGAGCGAGCTCGAACGGGACGGTACGATCGGATGGTAGTTGCTTCCCGTAAGTAAACCACTTGCTTCCGGCGTGCGGTCTTAATAGCACCACTACTTCGGGTTGAGGCCTTCCGTATGCGTACCC
>WPIO01000005.1:1540000-1575000 GCA_009760855.2 Cristatella mucedo
CCGAGGATTGCGCGAGCGCGGTGACAATCGGCGACAGCTATTTTTTCTTCATCAACGCCTCGGCCGCGGAAGGAGTGCCCTATCGTAGCGTCAAGCCGGCCGGTCGCTACAACAAGAGGGACGAGGAGACCCTTAAAGACGCCAACTGCGCCAGCTGCGGTATGCGCGCGATTCGGCTCTGGCGAAGGCGCGCCGCCGCCGCTACTGCCGCCGCTGCTGATGCGCGAACTGGCTGGCGGCAGCGCATCTAGACCGAGGCCAAGCTTTTCTCCAGCCGCTCGGGTAGGACGTCCAGTCGGCCGCTGAACTGACCAATCGGCAAGCGGCGCCTCAAAATTTCGCTGGGCTCTACATGGCGGGCAGGCGGCGCGGGGGAGGGAGGCGTTAGGTCTAAATCATCGAATGCGCGCATTCAGGAACAGAGCCGGCGGCAGAACCACTGTCTTCCGTTGGCCAGCCGGCCGGCTGCCTGGCTGGCTGGAAGTAATTCCCCGGCTGGATAGTTGCAGTGTTGGCTAGTGGGTCCGCCTCATTCTTATTATAAAGCCAGCGATACGATGCTGATTCTTATTGTAAAGCCAGCGATACAATGCGGCCGCTGCAGCATGGACTACAGCTAGGCCAATGAAAGGCAAGCGGCGGCTTTCCGCGCGCTCGGCGCGGATGCACCCGGAAAAGAATTCGGCGAGCCGGCGCCGGCCGCCGGCTCGCCGGACGCGTGCACGCGGGTGGTCCTGCGCATCTCACCGCGCTGGGCGTGGTCTGCTTCGCTCTGGACGGCTCGGCCTACGTTTTGAGCGCTTGCGGCAAGGTGGACTTAATGTCAACTCTAGCGCCGTCTCCAGCACCACTTAGTGGGTTCGAGCGGTTCCTTAAGCGAAGCGCGTCTACCGAGCCGCACCTGACGGTGTCGTCTGCGGCAGCGAGGGCGGCGGCGGCGGCGGCGGCAGCGAGGGCGGCGGCGGCGGCAGCGGCAGCGGCGCCTGGCTGGCTAGCTCCAGCTGCAGGTGGCTGCCGCTAATGGAGCGAGCGCCTCCCCGATACCTAGCGCCGAGAGCTGGCTGGGGAGTGGCTAACCAGCCTACACTCGGTACCCAATGCGTGGTTTGCGGTCGGCAGCTGGCTGTCGGCTACTAGAAGGATTTCGAACAGCTGACCGGCGCTTCCAGCGGTCATCAACCCTTGGGTGTCGCTCGGAGCCGTTTCCCCAGAGAGAGAGAGAGAGAGAGAGAGAGAGAGAGAGAGAGAGAGAGAGAGAGAGAGAGAGAGAGAGAGAGAGAGAGAGAGAGAGAGAGAGAGAGAGAGGAGAGAGAGAGAGAGAGAAGAGAGAGAGAGAGAGAGAGAGAGAGAGAGAGAGAGAGAGAGAGAGAGAGAGAGAGAGAGAGAGAGAGAGAGAGAGAGAGAGAGAGAGAGAGAGAGAGAGAGAGAGAGAGAGAGAGAGAGAGAGAGAGAGAGAGAGAGAGAGAGAGAGAGCAACTAGGAGTGCTAAGGCCCACTCAGTAGACTGAGCTATTCGAACCGTTCCTCGAATTACACAGCAGCATCACCACCACTGATCCACTGATGACCCATTTTAACATGTAACATTTTGGTGTAAAATCGAGCTGGAGCTGCAAGGAGAATCGCGCGGCATCGCGCGAGCCAAATGGGGTGAGCGCACGTACGTACAGGACATCCTGTCTCAGCCTGCAGCCTCACTGAGTAGGGCGAAGCGAATGTGACAATGTGACAATGTGCCGCGAGCTCTGCACGTGCCGCCGTTCGCATTCGGTCTGACGGTGTGTGGCTGTCGGAAAATACCTTCCCCGTCTGCAGCTGCTGCAGCCGCTGCAGCCGCGGCATAGCAGACTGTGCAGCATAGCTGATTGCGCCGATGGGACTAGCGGGGACCTAGTCACGGGATTTCCAGATCTGGCTCTCGCCTGTTTGCCGCCGAGTTCAGCGGCAGCGGTTAGCAGTGGTCGTGGTTCAACGACAGCCGTCTGCAATTTCCAGGGCCTCGCTCAACCGAGCTTCGTTCAGTGCGTTCACCGCCCAGCTAGTGGTTGGCTGGCCGGCCGAATCCAAGCCGATGGCTCGCCAAAAAAACCACCGCTGCTTGATGAATCGCGTTGACGTGTGCACGTGCGAACGCAATTGCAAAAAAAATGTGACTCGCGATCGCATCCATTCTAACGATGGTACACTCAGAAAGAGCCGACTAAAGTGAGCCAATAGGTCTTACACTGCTGTAAACACGACAGCAGAACACGAGGGAGGCGGCGGCAGCAAAGTCTTGCCGGCTCCAGCAGTTTGAGCTCGACCTGGCTTATGGAACTCGGTCGTCTGCTGGCTCGCGCGTCCTGGCTCTGCGACGGGAGCTCGCTCCTACCAACCGTGCAGCTGAGAGTCGACGGGTCGAGCTTTTCGCCCACTCGTTCCACCTGCAGCAGCAGCAGCAGCAGCCTTGGCCCTTGGCGGCCGCCTCCACTCGCTCTGCTCGAGCTCTCGGGGCTTCCAGCAGCCGCTCTCGCAGAGCGAGCCAAACTGCCGCTGCCGCTGCTCACGCTGCTGTCACGCGGTCGCTTTTCTTTATTGCAGCCGTACCGCCGCGGGTTCGCACAAAGAAAGTCGCAGCGATGGCGCCGGGGACACACGGCGGCGGCGGCAGCGTCGACATATCGCTCGTGTGCACCGTAGAGGAGGCATCTCAGCAAGTTCGAGTCGGATGGTACAAAGGAGGTCGCGACCTGGCACAGATCGCCCGGTTTCAGCTGACACGCAAAGAGTAGGTAGCGGCTCCTAGCGGCTCTAGCGGCCTGAGCGGCTCCTCCTCGAGTCACCCGCGAGAGCGGTGACTGTCACCACTTCCGGTGACGCTGATTGGGGGGGGGTTGGGGGTAAAATCCATGTAGAACCGTAGCCTATCAACGCGAGCAGTCAGAGTCAGTGTACAACTCATTTGTATAGCACCCCAAGAGAATTTAATCTCTATTCAGGCGCTTCACACGTGCGTCTCGGACTCATCACAACCAGCTCCCTTCCAAGCTCATTGTCGACTCGATGGCTGTAGCCATCGATAGTGCTTATGGTCGGTAGCCTCTTGTGGTTTCTGCATGTAGTGCTGCATTCACTTTTCTTACATTTTCAGAAATAAAAAGAGAAAAGTGGTTACGCTGACAGCTAGACTGAGGCAAGCCCAGCCGGGCGACGCTGGAGAATACGTATGCATTGCTAGGAATGCTGTGGGAAGCAGCAGCAGCTCTTCCATAAAGCTACCAGGTATTTTACCCCCAGCTGGCTTTTTTCTTAATGTGAAAGTGTTTGATGCTGTTGCTTGAAACTTTTCTGCTATGTTAACCATTTTAATTACTCTGTATGTGAAGTGCCTTGACAGAAATGAAATTATCTTAACGTACAAAAGTTTTACTATTGTTATTATTGTATTATTAAAAGTAGTAGCAGTGGCAGCCGCAGCAGCAGTAGTAGTAAATACTTTGCTAACCGAATATATTGCTATTATTATAACGATCTTTCTTAAAGCAACCTTCTGACCAAAGAAGAGCCGACTATTGCTGGCCACCGAATCCAGAGTTATTGCTGTCCACATTTTTGGCTGCACTTTGTTCGTTCTTAGAGCAGTTTCGAGACTGGGGGCTGATGGGGCATCTGACGGAGCATCTGCCGTTTCGACAGAGGGCTTTGCATGATGAATCCTCGCTGCTTGCTGCCTCTGGTCTGACAGTATGTCAGTGGCTACCACGATTCACCCATCGAAGAGCCAGTTGTGGTCATCTTGAGCTCGCTGCCTCCTTTGTTTATTCAATCGCTCTAGTCTTTAACAACGTCGACTAGAAACTGTCGGCTTCTTTTAGCATGACACTCACAGGTTGCCATGTTGTCGCTCGAATTGATTCGTCTAAGAGCAGCTTATAAATGCAATGGAATACCGGTGTAAGCTCCATCGTCTCGCATCAACGCCACTCCACCATCTGTTGTGAAAAGAAAACTCACTGCTACAAGCAAAGGAGTGCAGCAGCAGTGTGGGAAAATGCAAAGATTCGTCAAGTCTCAGCCTCTCAGCATTCTTCCGTCGGCTAGTCCAAATATCAAGTAGTAATAACTTGATGACAGACATTTGATAAAGCACCCCAAGAGAGCTCAATCTCTTTCTAGGCTCTTTACAAGTACCCGCTGCATAGGCTGGCAACTTCCCAAGACCTAACGGCCTCTTTCGTAGTTTGCTGTACGGTGCTGGACGACGTCGTTCATGCTGGCAGGCTTTGGAGTCGGTCGGCTGCTGGAGGGTTCGCACTGATTGGCAACGACACTGAGCCGGATGTCGCCCCCCAGTCGATTAGCACGAACGATCCAGTGCCGGCTGCTTTGCTGGCCGGTCGTACAGTGACACCCCTGCTTGTTTGCGACCGCAGCTTCCTATGTAGCCTTGTGCTCTGTGTCTGTGTGTCATCGTGTTCGACTGACTCGTTTAATTGTTTCGGCGCTGGCTATCGTGTGCTTTGACTACGCTGGTCCATTGTCTGTGCAAAGTATCAGTCTCAACCGAGAAGTCTGCCGGTCACATGTTTTAGGAGTGAAACTCCGAGGGGGGCCAAGACTCTAGTGAATGAGAGTGGTGGCCTGTATAACAAGCTGAGCTTATCCAAGCGTTTGGTAGTCGAGCAGGTATCAATGGGCCAGGCTGACAAACTAGGTCACAGTGTATGAGCAAATTACATTAGGCTGGCAGTCAATGTGCCATTATTGTCTGCTGCAGGAATTACTTGTCCAGCTCTCCCTCAAAGCTATTGCCTTTATTTGTGAGGTTTTAGCTAAATCAGCAGAGAAATTAATGGCATCCCTGATCGTTTACTCATTCGGCATATACGTACGTCGGAGTGGATCCGACTATTTTTAGGTTCTGTTCTATATTTCTACCCCTTGGCTTTCCGGAAAAGACTCCATCTGCCTGCAGGTCAAGCAGCTCTGCTTGGGGGGCATCCGGCTGGGTTCCCTAGATGACGCGACTGTTCCTGAACTATAGCTGCACCTTTGTCTGCTCGCGGTTCCAATTAGCTCGGAGCTGGCATAGCTTAGCTGGCTAGGTAGGAGCGGCCTGAGGGCTGCAATTCATTTGTATATCTATCTTTGCAGTGGCCTCACTGGCAGAGGGTACTGCTTCGCCGATTCGGCCTTCACCAGTCCAGACGACCGATCTGCCGACTGCGATGAATAGTAAGTTGAAGCAGATTTGCTGCAAGGAGATGACAGTATAGCGCCTGCCTATGCAGGTTCTCCTTACCATTGATCCGGACGTCGATGGCTCTAATTGCCTCTAACCAGACTCAGCCCGCCCGGCAGCCCATAGCAAGTGCTTTAGCCACCGGCACTCCTCCTACTCAGGCGTTCGCGTGCTTGCACTCTGTCGCCTTTATTCTTGTGTACAGAGTACACCGTGATCGATCTGCGCACGGCGTTCGGCTGAGAATTAAATTGCTCATTTAAGCTTGCTTGACCGTCCAGCTGCCTATCCCGTGGGAGAGCAGCAGCAGCTGCAGTGGCAGCCACTGCAGCTCGACTGCAGCCGGCATTTCATCGGTGCCTGCGGGCAGTCCCTAGTCACCCGCCGTGACCTAGTGTAACCTGTGGTTGCTTCCTGCACTCGGGCAGACAGATGTTCGTGGCTTCCCAGCTACATCCATCGGATGTCCTCTTTGGCTTGTAGCCTTATCCCTGAGATCGCTGTCGTCATCACCACAGCTATCATTGTCGGACGGCAAAGTTGTTCAGAGCTCCACACTGCTGCCAACCTATCACATTGTCACGTCAACAGCATCTGTGGAAACGGTAACAGTAAGCCTGACTCAAGCTGTCGATCCAGTCACAGTGAGGTCTCACTATGTGAGCTGCACCGGGAAGGACACCAAGTACTGCCTCCACGGTGGCATTTGTCTAATGAAACCCGATGGTCGAGACAGACATTGTCGGTAAGATACTCGGCAGACTCGGCTCGTTGCTCGAAAACTTTGGAGCAAAATCGCACTCATTTTTGTGATGGGCTAATCGGCTGTGCATAGCTACAACATCGACCTCGCTCGCTCGCTTGCTCCGTGCAAGCAGAATGTCAAATGAAGGTGAAAGGCGTAACCCCTGTAGCCCATGTGCTCAGTAAGTTGTGATGCAAGACAATTCAAGCTGCCCAGGATTTGTTTGGGGCTGACACGTGGAAACTTTTGTACTTGATAAAAATGACCGAGATTCCTCTAAGTGATGATGCTGAGCAAGTGCATGTGCATGGATGAAGGTGGAGGAGAGAGAGAGAGAGAGAAAGGGAAGAGAGAGAGGGAAGGACAGACAGACAGACAGACAGACAGACAGACAGACAGACAGACAGACAGTCTGAGCAGGAACAGGCCTTGACTGTGAGCTCTGTCCACTTACATCGCGAATGGTGTGGATGGCGTGAATTAGGAATGTAGGCAGGCGCTGGGCATTGTGACGGCACATTAGTGGTAGGTTTTTGTAGCCAGTGTATGCCAGCAGAGGCGTAGCGTTGACATGCCCCCTAGCTATTCTATTAACAGGCTGCCGTTATGTTTGTGTTTAGATGCCCCAAAGGCTTCGGGGGCGATAGATGTATTACGAGACTGATGCCGTCAGTGGAGTTGTCTGTTGGCGGAAGTACGTAACCTCAAGACCAAATGACAGTGCATGCTGCCACAGCTTTGTTCACGGCTCCGTGGCCATATGCCCCCACCAGCCAAATCGCTCATAGCATGCCTGCCTGGGCACTACTGTGGCCACACGCCCTCGCGCTAAGCGTCTGTAGCAGCCGTTGCAGCAGCTCGTAGTTAACCACACAGTCGGTATATCGGGCCGGCCACCAGGTGGCGCCGGCGCATGCATCCGTGTCGTGGCCACAACTCTTGCATGCGAGCGGCAGCGTTGAGGGCATGATGCGACCGTGGCAACGTCACCACCGTCGCGTACGCTTAGCGGCAGCAGACGGCGACCGGCAGCTGAGGTGCCGTCGACTGTCTCGCTTGGTCTCGTCTCCACTTGCACCTGCTCGAAGCCAAGCCAAACCTGCGGCCAGGCACTGGCTAAAGCCTGAGGCCTGGCTGCTGCATGTGCCCGCTGCTGCTGCTGCTGCTGCATGTGCCCGCTGCTGCTGCTGCTCTCGTCTCGTTCGAGCAGACAGCCGCAGTAGGGGCGACCGAAGGCGGCCGCTCAGCTGCTGCTGCTGCTGCTGATGCCTCCGCTGCCGTTGCGTCGCGGAGCCTCGCTCGGGATCCGGCGATTGCAGCCCAGCACACTTAGCCTGCGTGCCTAGCCCTTTAGCCTCCACCACCGTCTGCTTGCAGGTGTCTACCACAGCACACAGGTGCGCGTTGTGAAGAGAAGCTCATCCAGTGGACGTATCGACCACCGGAGGAAGGTGAGCACGGAAGCTTCCGCTCGCGCCCGGGATTTGCTTTGATCGCCAGAGGCATCGAGCAAGTCCGAAGACAGACCTCCAAACTCGAAAGAGTTTGCTCGCGAAGCGCTGCCCCCCGTTGAGCTTGCAATCACGTGCCCAACGCGAACATGCGGGTCTGATAGCGTGTGTCCGCATGACCGCATGCTGTCTGCATGTCCTCAGCGCTGCACACACGACGCGAGTGCACGCGAGTGCGTGTGCTGGCGTCGTGTGTGCAGCTTCACCTCGATCGCACAATCGTCTACCGGCAAGTTTCTTTGTAGTCTCTCCATTTGTCGGTGACATAAAGAATGATGTGATTGCTGCTCTAGCTACAGCTCTCGGTGTCGTCCTGTTGGCCGTGTGCATAAGCAAGTTGGTCTGCAGCAAGCGGCCGTGTCCTGAACGGTAAATGGACGGAAGCGGGCGGCGGCTGGAGGCGAGCGAGCATGCAGCGCAGGTCTTGCTGGAGTTCTGCTCTGGACTGGTTTGGCTGTCTTGCTTTCAAGCAGCTAAGCAGTAGCCATGCTCAAGGTCTGAGCATTAGTGCAGTGTGGATTAATTGTACATGGGGGCTAGCTATGTCACGAATGAGTAGGGGACACCTCAGCGTGCCATGCGTCCTGCCGTGGGTAGCAGTGCTGGATCTGCCGAAGCAGAGCGTCATCGTAGTCATCACCGTCATTCTCGTCAGCAGCGGCTGCAGCAGCAGCAGCAGCAGCAGCAGCAGCAGCAGCAGCAGCAGCAGCAGCTGCAGTGGGGGAGGGGCAGGCTCGGCAGCACCGCTACTCTGCTGAGGAGGTTCGGCCGGAGGCTGCACGAGGCTAGCGCTAGCTAGCCAGCAGCGTTTGTTTAGTCTCGAGCCGACTGTCGCCACCACCATTAGAGCTGCTGCTGCTGCTGCCGCCTGCTCGTGCCTGGCCTCAGCAGCCCGGTGGCCGCGGCAGCAGTGGCGGCAGCAGCCCCCGGGGGGGGGGGGCTGCGGCGGCCGCTGTCTGGCTTGAGATGCTTCGCTGCCAGCCAGCCTAGCTATGCTAGCTAGCTAGCTAGCTAGATAGCTAGCCCAGCTAGCTATGCCTGGCAGCCCAGCCGAGCCCGTGTTGGCAGCTCGGAGAGAGAGAGAGAGACTTGGAGTGTGATTGCCGAGGGCTATCCCGAGCGCTGCTTTTTCTGGCAGGTGGTGTCGTGGCAGCAGAGGAGGAGGCAGCATGGCAGACGACGTCGCCGCGAGAGCACCCGCCTCGGCTGCGGCGGCCGCTCCGAAGCTGCTGGCCTTACGATCAAAACGCCGGCCGCCTTCTGTCCGCCGCGAAGCCGAGGGCGGCATCCTGGAGTGGCTCTGCGACTCAGCAGCAGCAGCAGCAGCAGCAGCGGGCGGAAGCGAGCCATCGCAGCCGCTGCTGCTGCTGCCGCCAGCTCAGCCGACGCCACCGCAGAGCCGCTCCAGGTGTACCTCTGATCGGGTAAGCGCCTACGTCCGAGCAGCAAACCACTTAGGGCCTGTAGGAGGGGCTGCGAGGCAGGAGAAGCTGTAAAGAGAGCGCAGGCGGTGGCATGGCGGCGGCACGGAGGTCGGTCAGGCATATCGCCGACTCACTCGACGGAATGATCGCGGGAGCCCTAAAATCCAGCCGAAGTTTGCTTTTGTGTAGCATCGATAATGGCTGCAATGAGAAGATTGCCCCGGCCCCTTTGCAACCATCGCTCATACCGTCATTCATGACCGGAAATTGGACATTGGGATGCAAGTCAAAAAGTAGGGACACCATGTTCATATGCAGGCCCGCCTCCCCCGCCGGTATTTAGCGATATTTAGTATGTTCCTGTAAGAGTCGTAGGGAGAATGGTCACGTCTTCATCGGGGCATGCTGCATCAGGTCATAGGGAGCGGACGATAAAGAAGAGCACACCGGCTCAGGTCGATCGGGTGGGAGCGATCGGCTCTGAGAAGAGCTTCGCAGGAGCAGGAGTGTGACCTCGGAGGAGCCGCCATGCTTACAGCAACCAGCTCTGCTGGCTGCTGTAAGCATGGTTTTAATCAATGGCCCTGCATGCAGTCCCTGGCTATCGAGCTCCGTATGCTGGAGCGGAGCGGCGAAGCAGCGAGAGATAAACGGCCCTAGATAGGAGCTTATTCTTCACTGCTGAGGGTCGGCCGACCTCGGAGGAGGAGGAGCACTCGGAGGAGAAGCGGCTCCACCGCCAGAGGGCTCTGGCGGTGGAGCCGCCGTCGCCGCCGTCCTATCGACCCGGGCCGCCAGCCGCCCCTGGCCACTAAGCTTTCCTCTTGCTGTACGGGTGGCACGAAACATGTGACGAAGCCGCTAGCCAGCCAGCCAGACGGTGGCGGCTGACAAGCCAGGCAGCAGCGGCTGCAGCCGCCACTGCCGCGAGGCCTTCGGCTACCGGGCGGTTGCCTTTGGCGGCTGGGGTGCTTACACGTGCATACCTGGAGCTCGACCCGAACCTGCTCATCGAAGCAGCCGGCAGCCGCCACGCCACGCGAGGAGCTGAGCGTCTGCCAGATTGCATTACCCGGCGGCCCCGGCCCCCCCCCAGCTTCCAGCCCAGCCAGCTCTCGTGCCCGGGAAAATGGGCCTGACCTTTCGGGTTTTCATGAGCGACCTTTTCTTCAGGTTGCATCGCCCTGTGCACTGCTCCTAAATGCTAACAGCTGGGAGCCACCGCGAAAGCGCGAGCACGGGGCCGCCAAACGTTTCGCCGAGCTGGAGGATCGCTCGACCAATCGTTCGCCGGAGCGCCGGAGCGCCGGAGCGCCGGAGCGCCGGAGCGCCGGAGCGCCGGAGCGGTCCCAAAAGTCGTCACGAAAAAAGGAGACGAAGAGCAGCAGCCGCTTAAGTGGCTTTCGGGTGTGACGTCGTCGGTGGCTGCGGTTCTGTATAGACAGATGACTGGCCATTTAGTGAGCAGGCAAGGTCACTCGACGGAGGAAGATGTTCCCTCGGAAATGGCCGGCAGCGACAGCGTTAGTCTTCCCCATCCATCCCCTCTTTTTTTTTTTTTTAGATACACGAACGCGCTTCTCCTCTGCATCGATTTTCTGTGCATTTGGCTCATTTTAACGCCACCTGTAATCACATCTCGGATTTATAAATACGCTACAGCTGAGCTCTGTGAGCGATGTATATCTAGAGCGGAGCAGGACAAGCGGTCGCATCGCGTTAAGCGCTAATTACGCTGCTACGTGCTACACAGACGCGGACGAAATTGCATTTCAGACTAGCCGGCTAGGCACGACCACTACCTGCTAGCATGCCTTTTACCAGGTAGCATGCGTCCTCAGCTGATCGGCGGCCGCTATCTACGGCGCTCGTGGCTAATAGCTATAATAATGTGGTTAATGGCTGCATTACCGCTAGGTGCCAGTGTGGCCTGCTCGGCTCTTCCCGTACCCCTGCTGCCGCGAAGCTACCGTTCCCGCGAGCCCCCCCCCCCCCCACTACTGCCGACGGATGCATAGCTATTCACGAGATTGACGCCATTCTTTGTATCGCCGATCGTAATCGTTGCCTTCGCCGTGTCTCCTTCAGGCATGCCAGACGGAAGTCGCCAGCTGGCCAGGCGGCTGCTCGAACTACTCCGCCTCTCTCGCTCCGGCTGAGATCGCCGCCGCTGCTGCTGCCGCCGCCGTGCAGCCGGCGCTCGGCGACGGGTCGCCGAGCGCTCGCTGCTGCAGCGGCGACGGTGACGGGAGCGCCACACACACCGAGGCGACGACGAGCCGAAAATGGCAGGCCGACTTGCAGCCGCACCCGGCTAAACCGGGCGGCACCGGACGAACTGTAGACGGGAGCAGCAAGGAACTCACTGACACTGACACTGACAAAGCTAGCTGTGATTACTGCGGTGACTGACGCGCGGCAGCGTGAGCAGCCTGTGCGCCGCCGCCGCCGCGCCCTCCCGCCGCCTCTGACGACGTCGAACGAGACGACAGCAAAAACCGTGCCTCGGGACTTCGCCGCCCGGACAGCAGCAGCGCTGACCGGCTACGTCGGGGCCCATCCTCGATCCCATTGTGCAGCACGCTTCCTGGCTCGGTTTAGCGGATCGCCGGATCCAGGCCGGGACCTCGGCAGCGCGAAGCCGGAGCAAGCTCTGCTCTCCTGAAGCTTACAGTCAAGCCCGGGATTCCTCGACAGCTTCGGTCGAGAGCAATTGCAGATTTTGTTTATTTGTTTTTTAAGCGACCAACTAAGTAAATGCGTATGCATTTTCCCGTTCCTTCCCTCGAGGGGCTATGTACATACTCGCGTAAGGTTATCTTACTCCAACCGTCGCCGCCGCGGCCGCGTCCAGCTTTGGTACAGGCCGAGGCGATGGCTAGCGTTCCAGTGGCGTCCAATCGCTGACTACGATCCACCGCTACGGCCGCTGCTACCACTGCTGCTGCGCTGCACGACACTGGTGCGACAGCGGTCGGCGAGACGGATCTGAGCTCGCTGGCGACTCACTGGAGATCGCGGCGGCAAGCGGCGGCACTCCTGGCGCTCATGACCGGCCGACGAATCCTTGCGATGTCGATCGAAGCGAAGGCCTAGCCGGAAGTCTACCGCTGATGCAACCTTGGACGCCCAAGTGTCCGCTTTCTGGGAAAGCGGCCCGATTGCGTCGTGCCTCGGTCACTCGGCAGCAGGCGCGGCGGCCAGCGCTGCTGCCGGCGTTCGCTTGAAGTCAGTCGCAGTGACCCGAGCGGAGAGAGGCTGACGCCGAAGCCGCACGCTCGCCGGAGCTGACGTCATTGGAAGCTGAAGGAGGAGCCGCGAGACGCGTCATTGGAAGCGAGGCGAGCGTCGAGCCTCGTCGTGCTTCATTCCAGTTCCGGCGACTGTTTTCCCGTTTGCGTTCCCTCCTGCGACGCACGCCCTTGTGCAGGTCATTCGTCGCGTCAGCCAGCGGGCCCGAGGCGACGGTGCTTCGCCGGCGAGGCTGCAGCTTCCTAGCGGGGCAGACGCCGGCGCCGCACGCTGCTAGCCGTGCTGCGGCTGCGGCCGCAGCCGCTCGTGGCCGTCCCCCCAATCTCTGCTCTCCTGCCTGCCTTGCCGTTCGCACCTGGCGGCGGCGGCGGCCAGTATTTTTGTAAGCTCATGTGGAGTCGCCCGCTGCAGGCAACTAGCACGCCAGTTTATTTATTGTGTGTGCCCGCTGCGAAGAGGAGTTCGTAATAAATTATTCTGTCTCACCTATTGTTTTCCTTTCTCTCGCCCCGCCCCCCCCCCCCCCCCCCCCCCCCCGCCCCCCGCCCCCTATTTCTTTTCTTTTCTTTGCTTCGGCTCTGTCCGAGGGCACCTCTGGCTGCGATGCAGAACGGCCGGCGGTCCCGAGCCTGCCTGCAATCCTCCCTGCCGCCGAGGGCCTGCCTGGTCGTCCGAGCTCGGTCGTTCGAGTGCGTGCCGAAGAATTGCCGCGTCGTAGGAGGCAGGTGGCATCCGCCGGAACAATCGGCATCTCTTCTTCGAAGTCTCGTAGGAGCGGCTGCGGGCTGCGGCGGTGGCTGCAGCATCAGCTGGGTGGCAGCATCGGTTGACGGTCTGCACTTAGGCCGCGGAAAGGCCGCATCCTGAGAGCAGGGTCAAGGCAAACAGTGCTTGCTTTATGCGCCATTTTTTTAAGGACAAACGGCAGCTGGCACTAATATCGACTGTGTCTTTGTTCTTTTTTCCCCATAATGGCTGCAATTGTTTCAGCCAGCGATTCCTGCCTTGTGGCTTTCTGCATTCTCTCTCTCTCCTCTCTCCTCCCTCTCCTCTCTCCTCACTCTCTCTCTCTCTCCTGTTTCCTCTCTCTCTCTCTCTCTCCTCTCCTCTCTCTCTCTCTCCTCTCCTCTCTCTCTCTCTCCTCTCTCTCTCTCTCTCTCTCTCTCTCTCTCCTCTCTCTCTCTCTCTTCTCTCTCCTCTCTCTCTCTCTCCTGTTTCCTCTCTCTCTCCCCTCTCTCTCTCTCCTCTCCTCTCTCTCTCTCCTCTCTCTCTCTCTCTCTCTCTCTCTCTCTCTCTCTCTCCTCTCTCTCTTCTCTCTCTCCTCTCTCTCTCTCTCTCCTGTTTCCTTACTCTCTCCTCTCTGTCTCCATCTCTCTCTCCTCTCTCTCTCTCTCCTCTCTCTCTCTCCTGTTTCCCTCTCTGTCTCCCTCTCCCTCTCCCTCTCTCTCTCTCTCTGTCTCCCTCTCTCTCTCTCTCTCTCTCTCTCTCTCTCTCTCTCTCTCTCTCTCTCTCTCTCTCTCTCTCTGCACATGCAGCAAGCAGCGATCATATGGCAGATCCTCGGAGCCAGCTGACATCGCTAGCAGCAGAACTCTTCATGAGTGAAGAGAAGCCAAGATTGTGGTCTAGCACGAATGCACGGGTGAGCGATAACTGCTACCTGAGTGGTCGATGGAGTCATCCCACAAGAACGTTGCTTTAGGATTCACGAATAATGACCCTTATGGGCCAGGAGGCTGAGCGCCATGTTTAGACTATTCTTTGCATGCTGACCCTGTGCATGTCACCCCTAACCATATTATTCATTTCGTCTGTTTTTCAAGCATGATTTTACTTACCATTCAATTGCATTTCACTTTACAGCAAATGTAAAGCGCCTAGAGAGAGATTAAGTTCTCTGAGGGCGCTTTATCAAGTGAACTATTATTATTATTATTATTATCTGCGAAGTTCTGCGAAGTTTCCTTTGCAGGTGCTCAGACCGAGTATACGCCGACAGGCGGCCACAGTAGCCACACATTGCGTGTCCTTACGAAGAAATGAAAGGAAGAAACCGATGCTACTTGACTGCTCAATGCGCACACTGTAGATATTGATGCCCGATGATGTTCTGAGACGAATTTATGCAGCTTCGCTGCTGTGGCTTTGGCTGGCCGAAGGTTGTCAGTCTAGACAGAGCTGACGAATGTTTCAATTTAGAAAATGGCTCTCAACTTTCTGACGTCTTTCCTTGTGCGTCAATCTCTTTCATCCAAGGTTTGGCTAAAACAGCGTTCACGCTGCTGTGGTTGGCTCACTTGGCTTACTTATATACCCAATTCATTAATTAAAGTCATTGTAAAGCTGACGGGAATCAGCTACGTCCAGCTGTTCCATTCCTCCGCGTAAAGGCCTTTGGTGACAGAAGCTTTTGCTCTGCAGGTCCTAGACTTTGGAACCCACTTCCACGATTCTAACGAAACGACCACTACTCTGCTGCTGCCGACAGTGGCACAACCTTTCCAGCCCTGCTGAGCTGCCACTTCCATGTTACTCACTACCTCAACTGCTCTCCTGACTCTTGTATGCTTCCCACTTTCTCTGTTTGCATGAGATGCAGTCTGTTGGCTACTGAATTCGTACCGAAAGCCGCTCAGTCTGCGAGTACGATATACAAAACTCCCATGCATAACACCCACATAGTCTGTGTAGCTTTGTGGAGTTACAGACGGAGATTGTATATAACGTAAATATAAGCAGGCGCAGGTAACCAAGTTTTAACAGCCTGCTACGGGCACAGTGCTCATAAATAGGAAGTGAGCTGGCTCTATGAACAAACGACGCCGTATTAGCTACTCAAATGACACCGGGCCTTGCCTTTAAAATATGAAATCGTGTCAAGTCCCTCACTGCCAAACATCTTTATAATCGAGAAGTTTTCGCTCTCCGAGATTGTAGAATCGGTATGAATCTGATTGTAACTGATCAACCGGACAGCTTGAGTTGCCACCAGAGCTGGCTTGTCCATTCAGAGCTTCTCTTCGGAAACCGATGCAGCAATTTCCAAAAGCAATCGAATTCGTATGACAATTAATTTCAAAAGCACCATTGTGTTTGAGTGCCATCGTACTTTGCCGCCAGGTCGTGGGCTCTAATCCTAAAGCAGACAGATCTTATTTAACCACTACAAATGGGACTGGTAGCCTCTGGAGTTCTTCTTCTGACGCTATATAAATGAAACTTTGAATCAGCAGACTCTCACCTTACCTTTTATCCCGCCATTCACAGGGGTCCCCAAACTACTGCTACTTCCTTCTCCATCTACTACCGCACCCGTTGTTTGCCTACCCACCGTTTAGGCAGTCGGCGTTTCGGCTTCGGCTTTCGTAGTTTTCGGCCTTCGTTTTCGGCTTTACTTCTACTTGAAAGACTAGGTCTGAAAATTACATTTGGGAACACTTGCCAATTTTGAGTTCCGTGTCAGGTCATCGTAAATATGAACAATCCTGTTTTCAAAGTAAAAAAAAAAGCAGCGTGTCATTTATGTCGCTGTTCATGTGCGATCGTGTGAATCTGCTGAATCGCGCATTGTCGGCAGGCTGCATTGTAAGCATTCGGTGATTCGCTGTCTGGCAACCGAGTTGTCAAGCTGAGCTCCTAGCTTAGCATCGCACAAGCGGACTGCTGCTGCTCAAGCATCAATGTCAAGAAGACATAATGATATATGTTCGCACAGTTTAATCCGTAAGTAGATTTTGAGAAATTCTGCAAAGTATCTCGTTTGCTGAATTAGCCGGGTAGCTCCTGGTCGAACAGAGTGTATAAGCAAATGTTCTCAATGTCTTGCAACACCTAATGCGACTTGGCACTTTCACGTTGTACTGGCTTGGCCCAGTGGTTAAAGGTACTCGCCTCGTAAGAAGCTCAATGTGAATGCATTTGTGACTGAGGTCGTGCGCTCAAGCCCCGTAGCATATGTGAAGCGCCTGAATAGATATTGAGTTCTCTTAGGGCGCTACGCAAGTGAATTGGAGTACAAAGTAGCCGCTTCACTGCTGCAAAAGCGCCGAACGCTGGCTGTTCTCCGCTGGTTCAGCCCCGACAGTCGCTTCCACAACTTTAATGCAAGAGAAGTTCCGTTTCTTGTGCAGCCGGATTTTCATCTGCTGCCACTCTTCCTAGATACCTTCTACTTGCTCCGTCGACTGCCCTCTGGTTTCGATTGCGCTTCTCACTTTATCTTTGCTGTGAGATACAAAGGTTGCTGCTGGCAACTCGTGCACACTTTAAAAGCGTTTAGGATAAGGATTATCTATAGACAACGCCAACGCGAAGAAGCGCTTCGTCGTCGTGGCGTTTTAAAGTTGCATATGAATATACTTCCATGTATAGCACCACCTATATTATGCCTTGTGGCAACTGTGGCATCTGGTCGGACAGGCGGGCTGACTAATATGCCACGACACGATCAATAGTATAATTTTAGTTGTATAGCAGTACCGTGCATGTGTGCACACATTTCCGCTAATGGCTCAGCCAAACAATCCATAACAAGTGAGTGTGAACTGAACTGAGTCTAAGCATCTTAGCTGCCTATAAAACGTAAGGGCAGCTCAGCAAAGTCAAATTAGAATGCTTAGATACAAAAGCAGGTAAAGATACAATTGCGATCGGCTGTGGTCATAATAATAATGACAATGACTAGGACAGCCGCTTGGTGAGCAGTGGGCAGACTGTGCCACACAACCTGACCGCATTCGCGGCCGAAGCGCCGCTCGAGTGCCATTCGGCCTCAAGCGTCAGCCTCTGGGTGTATGCACTTCACCCCGTCTTCTTCCGATAAATACAAATAATAATCTTATAAATAATGACAATAATATGTTGATACAATATTATTTAATACGATATATTATAATATTAATATTAATGTAAATTTAATATTAATTATATATACAATATAAAGATAGTATTAATATAATACAATATAATAATAATAATATAATCTTAATAACACAATCTAATAAAATATCATATTAATAATGATTTTACGGCCGCACCGTAGCCGCATCCCAGCATCCCAGCTTAAGGTAAGGGCCTCTCACATTATCAGCATAAACCTAAAGTAAGGTACGGCCGCATCGCCGGAGTGAGTGCTAGCAATTAGAATAGATTTACTCACTTACGCCGAAATAGCAGCTCATTCGTCAAAGCGTGCAGTAACCTACTGGCTCAGCGTCTTTGCAAAATCCCGATCCATTGCCAACTACAGGGTCTCCAGTAAGCTGTCGAGAAGAGTTATTTAGAGCGATCCCTCTATTGCCTGTCGATGAGCTGCTGGTTAATCAGCGAAGGCTCGCTCTGATTATTATCATCTCCGGTGGCGCGAGTTCAGATGTGCGCGGCCAGCTGCTAGGGAATGAAAGCGAGGCTATTTCGTAGCGGCCATAAAATAGGAGTCGCAAGCTTGTCTTTGGTCTCCATCATTTTGCTAAGTACCAAGAATAACCTGCACTCAATAGCTATCGTGTTAGGTGAGTGAGGTGAAATTGAATTACGACGTGGCTTGCTCACCATTAACTAGATCTTAGCTGGCCATCCGACGACACAGCGACGAAATGCTTCCGCTTCCTTTTTGGCTCGCCTAGGGCGATGCATCAGCCAACCCTAGAGGTAATTCCACGGGCTCGCTCATTGGTGAGGGATGAATAAACATGGCCTGCTCATAGGACACCCTAAGGTGTGAGGCTTGATCAAAAGGCTTTGCTCTTCTAATAGGTAATGCTGTTGTGCGACCATCACCACGTGCTCAAAATTTAGGTGTCGTTTTCGACCGCTGCCTAAATTTTAAAAGCTCCATTCTGAAGACTGCTTCTGCAGTTACCCATCCCGTCCGATCCCTATCTAAGATTAGGAGCTGTCTTCCACAGTGGCATGCAAAATATTTAACCAGCTCCTTACTTCGGTCTCGGCTTCATTATTGTAATTCCCTTTTAGCTGGGCTACCAAAGAAAGTAACTAGGCCACTGCAGCTGGCTACAAACGTGGCTGCAAGGCTAGTTTTCAAGTCCCAGAGGTTTGACCTTTGTTAAACGAGCTAGGATGGCTGCCGGTTGAGCAACGGATACCGAACAAAGTGCTTGCACTGACCCACAAGGCCCGCCTCGGCTTGGCTCCTCCACACCTAGCTGAACTGCTGCACCAGTTTCAGCCTCCTCGTGCGCTCGGATCCTGTATAGCCAATAAATTAGCTGCTCCATCCCTTCGCTTAAAGACCGTTGGCGACAGAAGCTTTAGCTCTGCAGGTCCTAGACTGTGGAGCTCGCTTCCACAATTCTTATGCAACGACAACTAATCTCCTGCTGCCGACTATGGCTCGTCCTTTCCAGCGGTCCTGAGCTGCTACGTTTATGCTTCCCACTTTCTCTTTGTTGCGCGAGACGAAGTCTGTTGGCTACCGAATGCGTACTGAAAGCACCCTATGATATGAGTGCGCTATAAGAAACTCTCCTGCGTAGCACCCACATGGACCCGCGGCGGCTCGTTGAGAGATGGAGAGCTACACAAAATTGCTGCGGCATATAAACCACACAATCCTCAAGCCTTCCAAGTTACAGTCTGACGTACTTGCAGGAAATGGTGCCTCAATGCGCGATTCCAGGCTCAGCTCCACATGTGTCCAGAGCAGTTATTGGACAACTTGTATAAATTTGTCACTTCATTTCACCTGCACACTCTGGATGTACCGGCGACTCTTGGGGTCTATTGCGGGTCTCCAATAGCGACGGTCGTTCACGTTGAAGGGCATGCATTGCGCGTGGTAGATTTCGCAAGAGACAGCGGAAATCCTCAGCTGCTCTGAGGAGGTTCTATTGCACTTTCTTCCCCAAACCCTCGCACTGCTTCTACTGCATGCATAGATCGGCCGACCGCCTTCAGCAGCCATCACCGCGCCTGCACCTCCTGCGAGAGACCTTGAGCACATACCGAGTGCAGTGTGAAGCCCCGACGACAAATCTATCGCGCTCCAGCATCGCAGACAAGTCCAGAAAAGTCACTGTCGTGCTCGGCAGTCATCGCCTAGCCTACGCGGTCTTTGTTGCAATCTTTCGGCAGCGCATCGGGCGTTGGACTGCGAAGCGAAGCCTGAACGCGTTCGCGAGCCGCCGCCTCGCGAGTGGGGGCGAAGCACGGATCTACTGACCAGAAGCTAGTGTTGTGGTGACATTTTCGGCTGCCCGCTTCAGTCACGAACCCCTATTTGTATTCGCCCGAACCGAGGAGAGTTGGCTGGCGACGACGCACTTCGATGTGCTCACGAGAAATTAGACAATCCTTTGGATTGGTCGTAAAGAAGATGACGCAAAGATGGTATCGGTTGCAGTAGGCTCAGCGCACACAAATCTAACTTGTGCCTTCTGCTGCCTATTTCTTGAAAAGATTGACACGCTCATGAACCCGTGTGAACTGAGTTCCAAAATTAAATGAAAGTATCGTGGCACGCTTGCGAGCAATCTGACGCGTTGGCAAGGACTGGCACTCGGTCTGGAATTTGTTTTCTCTCAAGCACATCAAAGTCACATCCCAAGACTCGATCGCTCGTTGGCTTAGAGCTGCACTCTGACAAATTTCTAGGAAAGCCGGGTCGTTTCTTTTGAATGGCGAACAATGAAATATCACTCTGGTGGATAATCGTATGAGGAACAGAATCTCAAAACCAAATCATTAATGGCATAGTGGAATTTTCATTAGACACGCTACTACAAGATCCAAGAGACGCAAGTCTCTAAACTATTCGGTAGTTGCCAGTCCTTGTGTCTACCGAACTGATTCATTCATGGGGTTCATTTATCCAGCAAGTCAATTGATTTCATCAGTCTTCAGACACTGGAATTTGTAGCTTCCTCAGTAGTGTCGCCTGATCTTTCCTCATTGGCTTGTGCTCTCTGTACAACTGCAACGGCTAGACTTCGACGATCTGCCGATATGACGATCAAAAACTCGTGTTACATCGGACTGTAGACCGCTGTTAGCAGGCTGCCTGAGATCCAAGGCTCATTCACCGCTAACTGCTTTCTCATAACTGACAGCGTTGGCTGCGATACCCAGAAACGTTGCCCAATCTAGAGCCACCGGCAGACAAAGAAACTCTTGTTCATTACAAAACCCCTACTGATTAAAGGATCGAATGGGCTCAGCCAATCTGTGCCCATAAGGTCACAAGGCTTCGCAGGTGACGCAAAGTGTAATTCTATGTCGTAGTTTTGATTTTTTTTTTGAAAATTCACTAGCTTACGAGGAACCAACCAGACAAGGATATTGCATGCACTTTACTGCCATGGCAAAATCGCATTTACCACCTGGTCGGGTCTGAATCGGTAATCTCGCATGATCTCGAAAGTCTCATGAAACTAACTATTATCGTGTACACAGCAAATGTTTTAATTATAAGTTAAGATATCGAGTTTATTTGAGACTTTAGTGCTTTGTCTTGATGAGCGGACGTAATAATGATTGCAGTCATGGGGTTGCCAGGACTAAGCCACGGAGGGACGAGACGGTGACCTTGTAAAAGGCCGATTGTCGTGGGAAAGTAGAAGGAACCGTACAAATGCGGCAAGTTCCGGGGCTAGCGCTGATGGGTCTTATCCATGGGACTCAATGGCCCGAAGGCCCCCATTCCTACGCCTATGATTTCAAGTTAGCAACCGAAAGCTCAGTCAGTTTTTCAAAATTGCTTATAAAATGATGGATGTCGAACACATATTTTGGTATAAAAAGCTGGCGTAAAATGGACTTCCGTTTAAGTCATAGATTAAAAGCACTCTCATGATCACCGGTGGCGTAGCGCACGATGGTAAGGTTGTCAAAAAATGGCATACGCTATTTGAATTCAGCAAAACATCGCAAGAAAGTAGACTCCATCTGCGATCGCAATCTGTCTTCTCAGCTAGCACTACCGAATGCGAACCGATAGCCACTTATTTGCATACTGACCCTGTGCATGTCACCCCTAACTATGTTATTCATTTCGTTTGTTTATCAAGCATGATATTACTCACCATTCAATTGCATTTCCCTTTGCAGCAAATGTAAAGCGCCTAGAGAGAGAGAGAGAGAGAGAGAGAGAGAGAGAGAGAGAGAGAGAGAGAGATTGAGTTCTCTGAGGGCGCTCTATCAAGTGCATTATCATTATTATTATGATTAGGGCTGTGGGTGCGCTTTAAAAAACTCTCCTGCGAAACGCCGCATTGTCTTTGTGGAGTTTCAGACGGATATACATTACATTCTGAAGACGCCAGTGCAATGCTAAGCGACTTACATCCATACCCCAAACGCGAGCCTGGAGCACTAAGAAGACCTGCAAATTGCCCCAGTTATTTTCGCTGTCGACTCTCTCCTACTGGTCTCAAAAGGACCTCGCTGCCAACTTCCGGCGGAAATTACACGCAAGCCTGGGGCTCTCGGTCGCATCTCTTCTCTGGGACGGACGGAGCGCACTCCAACGATGCCCTTCAGTTCCCTGGTAGTAACGGCGTTGTGGGCGAGAGACAAAGAGGAAATATTCACAATATTAACAGTATCAATATTGACAATGCCCCGATTGGGCCGATTAGCCCAGCGATTCATTCAGGCTATCAGCTCCATCCAGGCCCTAAATTTAGCCGCGCCAAAATGGGTGACAGCGATGTCAGCGAAGCTGGCGAAAATCAATTACACCAGCAGGTGTTCCTCTGACGAGCAACAGGATGGACGCGTTTGCGAAACGCAGCGGACACGGCGACGGATGGCGACGCTCAGCGCTTGGACGCTGACCCCTTCCCCCTGGGTCGCGCCGGATAGCGGCGAACGCAATTAGTAACTATTAGCTGAGTGAGCAAAAATGAGATTACTCAAGTGCTCTGGGCGGCTGACCGCGTAACGCTCCCAGAAGGACTGGACATCCGGCGCATGTGCTACCGCAGTTTTCTTTACTTACATACCTAGGGTAGCCCTGGATGGCGCTTGAACCAACTCGGTCAGATCCCGCCCGCCCGCCCGACCGTCCATCCGAACTAGGCATGCTAGCTTGCACCGAAAGTGCAAGCGTTCTGTTTGCGGATTCCAGCTAGCTGGCGAGATCCCGGGTGAGAGGCAGCTGGGGGAAACGTGATAGCATGTTTTGCAGTGTAACGACTTCAAGATTCTGTCACTCACTTTTAGATCCCTCCATTCTCTGGATCCAGCCTACCTATCAGAACAGTCCATCGCTCCACTAGGCCGGGCACAATATCACCCAATTTTTCTTACTCAAATCGCTTAGCTATGCCTTGATTAAAAATAATACATTTGTGTAGCGCCCTTGAAGAACCGAATCTCTTTCTAGGCACTTTACAAAGGCTGTAATGAGAGAATGATCACTTGAACCGTCCGTTAAAGCAACCTCAAATTACTTGGCGACCATGCCTTCAGTTTGTATGCTCCCAAAACCTGCAGCTCACTCCCGAACGACGTCTCGACACCACCTGACTTGACGACATTTAAGACAATAAGCTAAAGGCCCGCCTGCTTTTCACCGCCTGCTTCTCCCAGCATTTGCATGGTTCCTAAGGTTTATGCCTTGTGTGCTTATGCGTGTTGACACTGTGCCTGTTACTGCTAACCATACGTTTCCTGATTCAAACATGTCATTAATATCGTTATTATTACAAAGATGAAGCGAGGTGAAAGGATTTGCCAATGCAGTGGGGCCGTGCGACCGCACAGCGACTGATTCTCGCTCATTGTGCTTGAATAATGCGCAAGCGATACTAGTGGCGACGGGGCATAGCAATTAAGCGGACGCAGCTTCGCGAGCTTGTCGTTGCACAATGCACGCATGATTTTTCGTGTTAGAAGAAGGTACTGAAGAAGAAGGCAGAAGAAGGTACTGGCGTGAGCCACCTGGACGAAGCCAGCGGGAGCTCTGTCCAGGCGGCTCGTCAGCGGGAGCCGGGAGACTAACTTGTCCTAATAATAAAGTTCTTCTAAAAGTCTCAAATGATTGAAATGCTCACGGATCCGCGCATCCATTGCTCGCAAAAGTGATCCCATAAATTATTGTTTCGACGCAACTGCTGCTCGCCAGCATCCGAAAATGACGAAGATTCCACTGAGCCACGATAGCCCAGAAGGTTATAAGGTGCATGCTTTCCGTGCAAGATAAGGTGATAGCCCAGAAGCGATAGCCCAGAAGCGATAGCCCAGAAGGTGCAAGATAAGGTGCTTGCTCTCCGCGACCGAGGTTACCGTGGTTACAAATCGTGCAGTTGGCGATCCTGTATTGCCAACTGCACGCGGTGGTGACAGCCGATAGGGCTCTTCTGCCGTTAACACAAACGAGGCTACTAAACCAGCTAAGATTCGCTCTCAGTGTGCTTCTTCCGGGCGGCTATGTAATGTATTGTATCTCCTTCTGTAACTCCACAAAGTCACAAAGACCATGTGGGCGTTCCCAGGAGAGTTTTGTATAGCGCACTCACAGCCTAAGCGGCTTTCGGTACGTATTCGGTTGCCAACAGACTTCGTCTCGCGCAACAAAGGGAAAATGGGAAGCATAGCAGAATCAGGAGAGCAGTTGAGGTAGTGAGTAGCAGGGAAGTAGCAGCTCAGGACCGCTGAAAAAGATGTGCCATAGTCGGCAGTAGTTGTCATTGCGTAAGAAAATCTTCTTTCATCCTCTCTTCGAGAGGATGAAAGAGATGCGCGGGCCGCCGCCGCTCGCTAAATTCGGGCGGACGATCCAGAGCGACGATCCAGAGCGACGAGGAGCGGCACTTAAGCAGATGTAAGTAAGCGGATGCAGCACCGTAAGCAAAGCAGTAAGCGGATGCAGCGCCGCCGCTCGACCGTCGACCCTCGACCCTCAACCCGCGACCCCTAGCGGCTCGTGGTCTCGCCGCGAAGCGTCCTGTGAGCGCCAGCGATCTGTTTTTGTAGATCGGGCCACTGGCGCGGGTCGGCCTTCAGATCCGGAAATCGGAGGTGGCTCGCGCGCCCGAGGCCGGGTCGAGGTGGTGGCCGCTGTCGTCGGGTACCGACTCGGCTCGCTAAAGCGTTAAGGATTCCAAGCGGAAGTGTCGGGCGACATCCGGCCAGCCACCTTCTCCCGGCTTAGGCTGAACCTTAGTCTCGGTTCTGCTCCTGTAATCCTCAACCCCTGGACGTTCAATTCGCCGGCGATTTTCTGCGCGACCCGCGAGGGGCCGCAGCGAATGGAAGTCGGCGACGGCCGTGCACGTGACAGTGCACGTGACCGGCTCCTCGCAGGCCTCGCAGCTGCGACGGCAGCGGCTGACGGCGGCAGTAGCGGCCCGCGTGCCCGGGCAAAACCCGCGCTGCGGGAGCGCGGGTGGTTGGGCACGTTTTATTTAGACCCTGGATCTTAGTAGTCTAAAGGTAACGTGCTCGCTCTGTACGAGCTCCGGTCCTGGGTTCGAGCCCTGCAGTGGGCGATCCCGTATTGTCCGCTGTAAGCGGGGGGGGGGGATAGCAGTCGAGGCTCTTCTGCCGTCGCCTGTCGTCTCTTAAAGTCGAGGCTTTTCTGCCATCTCCGTACGCCGCTTTTTCCCTATTCGCTCGCCACCGCGACCTTCGTCCTTGCGGCGAATGGCCGCAGGTCAGGTCTCACATTTTGGGAGTCGCTTTTTGAATGTCTCGTCCATCTTGCAACGCGACCTCTGAAAGAACTGTTTCTTTCGCTAAAAGCGACGTGCTTGATTAAGCGGGCTTGTGTATAGCCGCCATGATGGTGTTTTGAGCTGTTCGCTAGATTTCGCGATAGCCAACCGGCGCCGAACGTGTGAGGCTTCCACCAACAACTCGTAAGCTCACGCAAAATAGTAGCTTCAAATCTGGCCTTCAATTCGATCTAGAATTTCTGGAATTCTGCAAGCTGTAAATAAGTGAGTGAACCTTTAAAGGGCGCCGCCGCCAGGAATAATTCTCTCCCGACGAGCTCGCAGCAGCGATGGGCGAGCTCTGCGGCGACGGCGGCAGCGGCCGCAGTTAGGCATACTGATGGGGCCGCAGGACCACTGCAGCTGATCGGGAAAGACCGCGCCTAGAAGCGCGCTCTTTTTATCTAAACCTCGCCTACCGCAGGCCAGCCTGGGCAAGCTCGTCGCTACACACCCTCTGGAAGGTTTCTGGCCACGTTTCTGGGCGACTCCGCCGCCAGGTTTGATCGCGTGAGCTGACGTTGGCGGAGCCGTCGTGCGGTCCTGGTCGGACCGTGCGACCGACACTCGCACGTCGGACCTATGGCGTGACGGTCGCTCTCTAGTAGACGGAGGAGAGAAACGCGGCGAGAAGGGTCGGCAGTTGAGTATGGCGGAGGATGAGGCGGCGCGTCGCCGCCGCCCAAGCAGCAGCGCTTGGCTCGGCGGCGAGCTAGCGCTCGGCGCTCGGCCCCTCCTCCGCGCTTTCGCGCGATCGTTTGCGATTGCTAGGCTGGCAGAAAGGCGCAGAAGCGGAAGACTCTTTGGAATGCACTCTTTGTTGAGGGAGGAAGAATAATTTGTCCAAGCTGAGCGTACGTGCTTAAGCTAGAGGCACTGGTGCAGCGTCAGCCACGTTGTTTTTTCGTGGTGGGGGTGCTCAAGTGAAGTCGCCGTCAACACGCTCGGAACTAGCCGAAATGCGCAGCAGGACGCACGACGGCGGATATCGGGCCACACGTGCAGACGTCACCGCCGCACTCGACGATTCCTCAACACAATCGTTGATCTGCGTTAATTGCGGGCGCGCGCGCCCGCAATTAACGCAGATCAACGATTGCAACTGATAGGCAGAGCCCTGTGGGTCATGGAAGTGAAAAGTAACGCGCTTAGCCGTCCAGAGATCCTGCGAGGATGAGCCGGCGGCCCGTGGCCCGGCCCGGCTGCCTTGATGGCAACTTGGGTCGTCGTCTGTCAGCCGCTCAACCGTTCGGCAGCAAGCGAAATTATTCCAATAGCGACAGTGTCGCATCATCGCGTGCCAGTTTGTTTTTTCATAGATCTCACATTCGAAAGGGCGGCTCACAAAATTTAAGATAAGTCGAGATAAGACGCGCGAAGACTATGCCAGAGCACGCGGACGTCTGGACAGGACTCAGTTCAAAGTTCGTGCTCATGGATGCGCGAGTCGCCATGACAATGTACACCGGGATTGTCGTGGCGAAATGTCCTGCGAATACTTAGTTCAGATCGTGTGAACTGGAATATCCTCGGCGACTGTGCGGAAACCTGACGACAGCGAAAGCCAGTCCGCAGATAAATAGCCTTTGATTCGACCGATATTCGATGCACTGTTTGTTTGGCATTCTCCGCACGGCCCGGACGAGCTGGGAGGCCTCCTCTGGGCACGTGATTGCCGTACCCCGTACCCAGTTCGCGTCGTGCGCAGTGCTTCCGAGAATTTGCCCGTGAAGAGCTGGCTGGTCGATGAGGAGGAGGAGGAGGAGAGGGAAGGCACGTGAGATACGCGGACATCTCGGCCTTTGGCTGGCCTTGGCCTTCGTTCGTACACGCAATCGTAGCATCCTCGGGCAGCAGCAGCAGCAGCAGCGCGGGAGCAGCAAGAGGCGACGCCGATGTCTCACGCTCGCGTATCTGCGACGCTATTAGCTGCCGCCGCCGCCGCCGCTGCCAACCTCGCTTTTCTCGGGTGTCTTCGCGAAGGTCGCTTCAGGGGCACGAGCCGCCGAGTCGCTCAAGCGGCGCCATCAAATCGCGGCGCTTCTTACGCTGACCTCGCGCGAGCGGAGGTGGCGCCATCTGTTTACGTTGTGGTAGCGAGAAGATGGAATGCGAGGCGAGGACACTTGACTGATTCCAGCTAAGCCTCGAGGAGCTTCGTCCGGTCGTCGAGCTTACGCTTAAGGCGCGACGGCGGGCGCTGGTTAAATGCAGCCCTCCTCAGCCGCTGACGCCGCTCAAGCTGGCGCGAAAGCGCGCTTCACTCAGCGGCCAACCGGAGGTTACAGTCGCTTCGCGGCCAGACGTCGTGCAGCAAGATCACACCAGACACACGCCGGCTGCGGACGCTGACTCCGTCGAAAACCGCTTCCAACGGTACCATTGGGATAAAAAAATAAATTAAAAAAAAATGTAAGCCATGTACAATTTATTATTTAAGTATATTAAAAACATGTCTAAAATTATGTAAGCATGGAAAGCTTGTATATACAGAAGAAGTATTTAAAGTAAATATATTATAAATTTATTATACATTTAATAAATTTATAAAAGTACATACATTACATATTTATAAAATGTATGCAAAGTATACACAGCATTTATACGGATACCAGTATTCAACAGCGGGGCAAGGTTTCCGTCTTCCTTACTTTAGCTCTCGCGGCCAGCACGCCCAGCCTAGCGGTTTCTGTCGCGGATTCAAGACCCAAGTAACCCCTAGGGTCCCGAGTCAAAATTCCGCTAGCGCTAGTATAGTTTTTAGTCCTTGACGAATGTCTCTTGAGCCAAGTGAATCGTGCGGTACGCATCCGTAGCGATGCATGCGAGGTCGGCTAGACCCGAAAGGCGTTCCCGAAATGCTGTCACCAGGTCGCAGGTGTCTTGGTCTAGCGTTTGACTTTTGCAGATCCGGCGTACTGCAGAGTCACGTGCTAGCTGCCTCAGAGCGCACGAGATTCGAGGCGGCCATCGGTGCTCGTGTGGTCGCTGGTTGACGGTCATCTGCCTGACTCCGCAGCTCGTCAGTTCAAGGTCTCTTGATCATTTTGCTATTCGTAGCGAAGCGACCAGACCCTGCGTTAGCGAGCGTCCGACGCCATTGCGTCGCTGCAGCGGCAGCGATGAGAAGGTGCAGTTTCTACCTGATCCACACGAGACCTCGTGGGCTTTCCTAAAATAGGATCAGCCATTCTCTTGTTGCCTTACGCTTCCCGTTCTTACTTTTGCAGTTGGACGCAGTTTGAACAGCAGCTACTATTAGCCACGAAAACTGATGGTTGACGTCGACGGTTAGCTGACGCATGCCCGCGTTGCGTACGCTCGTTACGAGAATCTTTGAGAAAGTTAGCATGAGCAGGTTCGCTTTACTCGCCGAAAGACGTTTGAAAAATTTAAGATCTGATTTTCATCGGTAGGCAGGAACAGAAGATCCGTCGGACAGAAGCGAAAACGTTCGAACGCAGTTGCAAGACAGAAAGACAGAGGCTCCAGCCTCCACACTGCGCACTCTAACCGAATGAGAGCTATAGAGCAGTGGCTATCGCCAAGGCGAATCGTACTTTGATCATGCAACGATGGCGGCGATGGCTTAGTGGTCTGCCTAGTTCCAGCTACCTCGGATACCAAGGTTAGAATACTGCAATACAGCGAGTCGCTGAAGAAAAAGAGCCTAATGGAGCAGTGAGCTGTGACGGCGTAGCGTAGCGCCGATTGCTGTTTCAGGGCAAGCAATAGAGCTAAGTCTGTCGACCTTGATTGGATGCTTATCTAGCAGCCCGTCGACCTCAAGGCTCCTGCCACCCATCTCCAATGTCCTTTCGTTGCTTCGGCCTTTCTATCTGAATTTGTTTCACGACGGGACTCCCGTCGCACCACCCACAATCCGCTCTTCCGGTCATAGTCGATTACTTGTGGCCCTAAGTAACTTCAAATATCTTGGAGACCATGCAGACCGGTTACAGTGCTCAAAATGATTGGAACTCAAGATCCATTAACAGCACGCAATCGTCCCTATTTATCCAAATTCGAAAAGAATCTACACAACTATCTGTTCCAAACAGCATCAGAATCCGAGTTAAATTTGAATTTGAGTTCGATTGAGTTGTTCTCTTGCGTGGTTTAACGTCGAGGAACTAAGTGCGTCGTGACTTAGTGTATGAGCGACATGCTTTAGCCAAGCACGCTAGTAAACTTGCCTTTATTCCTGTATGCTTTGATACGCGACCTGGGTCGTGAGACCCAGGTCGCGTCCTACGTTGGGCGACTCTCTATTTCCAACTGCAGCTGGTGGTAAGACCCGTTAAGGCTCTTCTACCCCTATACAAATGAGGCTGCTATATCAGCTCACTTTTAGCTTTGTCTGGATTTGCTCACTGTTGAGTGAATGCTTCTGTTACGAACGAAGTGTGGCGGCTTCTGCACTGGCGTCCTTAGGCCGCCAACGCAGCGCTCGTAGAGGTACTGGTCCTTACCGACACGCGATTAATACCGGTGAAGCACTGAGCGCTGGCTGGAGCGTGGCTCGTGACTCTAGACTCGTACGCGCAGCACCGTTACGCGCTGACACACCGGCAGCTAGGAAACGCGGCAGCGACAAACAGCACACGTACCTTGAAATAGCTAGATCGTATCTATAGAGTAGGCAAATCTATTCAAACGCCGCGAAGTCCGGTGACACGGTGACACGGTGTCCAGCGCCAGCCGTGGCGTGCAGTAACTCTAGAGTGCGACGCCAGAGAGCCGCTGACCTTCTGACCCACTGTGCACAGTTTCGAACTCCGTTTCTGTGCCCATCATTTCTGGCACGTTTATCGTAGGTAGTGCGCGCACTAGCGTGCTCGGCGAGAATTGAAATTCGGCGCATTCTCGGCGACTCTCTTTCGCTAGGTGCAAAGTAGTGCGATAACGTAGAGCGCGAAAGCAAAAGTCAACTTCAATATAAATACAATACTGATTAATTAATATAATTAAGCGTGAGAAATATCACTGGGTGGTATCTGATCAGACGCACGACGAACTTTTGCTCATGCGGACAGTAAATTCACCTTCTCCTAACTCAAGCCGTTGAGCTGCACCTCTAACAACCTCAAATCGTTTGGAGACCATGGGCATTGTCCGTTGCGTGCTTATGCGAGCTTATGTGACTAATGTGTACGTCACCACTAATCAGTTGTCCCGCTTTCTTTCCTGCTTCTACTAAGTTTCTAGGAAGAGATTTAATTCTTCTAGGACGTTATACACGTGTCTGATCATTGTTTTTTCAGCCTTGGCAGTTCCTTCCTCAGAGGCAGGCGACCTTGTACAAGGACACCGGAAGCCTGAGGCAGGCGACCTTGTAATGAATGAGCTCTGATACTGAAATTGTCAGGCGCGCTAAAATAATAATGCAATTCAGCGAATGAGCATTACCTGCTGCGTGTCAGCCGACAAGACCAAAGCCCTTCCGCCCGGCGAGTAAACAATTTCCCTCTTGAGTATGCATGTCGCCCTTTCGCGCGTAGTGGATTTCCGAGAGCTGGCCTCAATGCTTTACTATTGGTCTTGCAGAAGTGTATCGCCGTCCGTAACTCAACTAAGCTACAAATACTAAGTTGGTGCGACCTCGAGCTGGTTTGGCCTAGCGGTTAAGGTGCTCGCCTCGACCAAGGTTTGATTAAGGTCGTGGGCTCGAGCCCCGAGGCATATGTGAAGCGCCTAAATAGAGATTAAATTCTCTTGGGGCGCTATATAAATTAATTATAATAAGGAAAACTTGTTATTGCGCACTCAAAACCTAATCAGCTTTCGTTACTTATGCGGTACTATAAGTAACTATAGCAACAGACTTATGCACTATAACCAACAGAGTTCATCTCGGACAGCAAAGAGAGAGTGAAAAGCATAGTTGAATCAGGACGGCAGTCGAGTAAGTGCGTAGCATGGAAGTTTCAGCAAAGTGAGTTGCTTGGAAGTAGCAGCTCAAGGCCACCGGAAGGAATGCGCCACAGTCCGCAGAAGGAAGTGGTTCCTACAGTCGAGGACCTATCTGCAGAGTCAAAGATTCTGTCGTCGGAGGCATGAAAGCAAAACAATGGAGTATTTTAATTCATCGTCCATTAAGAACCCGGGGGCACAAAGAGGCTGCAACTGGCGAGGCAGTTCATATAGGTGCGAAGGGGCCGAGCCACGTTGAACCCTGCGAGTCAGAGTAAGAGTCTAGCATCTCTGCATCCGATAAGTGACCGGGAGCTATCGCATCTCCTTCAGTAAAGGAGGGACGCGGCTTAACGTACAGGATTGGTTGGCCAACCTCGCAGCCATATTCGTCGCACAATCTGATCTCCGCTCGCCCCTCTCCTCACAGTACGCGCGCGCACATTCCCCGCTGCCACGATTCTCCGTCGAAGCACTGCGCGTATGCGTGCATTATGGGTCAGCTTAAACCCCGGCGGCCTGTAACTCGGGCGATTCTGCGCGCTTCCTATTCGATCTAGCGCAGAGTCCGCTCTGCTGACGCTCTACTGGCGGCCAGTAGAGCGTCAGCAGAGCGACAGCGGCGAGATGACGCTACAGCCAGTCGCGATGGCGCCAGTCGGGAGCACCGGAAGTGTCGGAAGCGCCTTATCATTTCCGCCAGCAGGATCCGGTTGGGACTGAGAGCTGAGTCAAGCCGATTCTGGCGCGAGTTCGACCTGAAGCTATCCGCTCGCCCGCAATTTGCCGCCGGCGTAGCGCGCGCGTCGCCTGCCTGACAGAGGCGATTCGATTGGACGGCGAACTGAGATCGCGTTCCGCTTTTGATGCGCGGCGACGGCGACGGCCGAGCGTGTGCGTGCACGTGACCGTCAGATCGTTTTTGTTCCCTTTGAACCCCGAGTTGCTGCAGCTGCGGGCGCGAGAGCGTTTTCGCGTCATTCCACGGGTTTGTTTGGCGGTCCGCAGTGCAGGATACGATTTAACGTGCTGCACGTGCGTCATTACCGGTTCCGGGGTTCGCCTACTCTAGGACACTTATTCTAGTCGAGCGGAATGCGGCTGCTTGCATTCGGCTAAAATGACGCAATTTTCGCCCTCCTCCCAGAGAGCGTGGCAGCGCGAACGCGCGCGCGGCCACTTCGCTATGCGCTTGACGCTTGCGTTGCACACACACGTGCGCGGTTCGCGGAGCTTGAACTTCGGCGAGTGCGCGGGTCTCTCTTCACAGCGGAGCTGCAGGCCGACGGCGGCTGTTGCCCTGGGGTCGCGCTCCTAGCCGAGAAGTACTACTCGCTAGAGGGCGCACCCACCTTGGAAGTTGCGCCCTCTAATAATAATAATAATAATAATAATAATGCACTTGATAAAGCGCCCTCGGAGAACTCAATCTCTCTCTAGGCGCTTTACATTTGCTTCAAAGGGAATGTCCTCTCTGGTTTGGCCCAGGCGTATGGTGCTCGCCTGTAGCGATTGGGGTCGTGCGCTCGAGCCCTGCAGCGCAGGTTAAGTGCCCGGTTAGTGATTCGGGTTCTCTTTGGGCGCCGTGCGAGCGAAGTGCATTTTCCTTCAGTCGCCGGTCCCAGCCCAGAGGCCCGCTCCGCCCACGGCCAGTGCGGTGGCGGCGTAAGTGTCTATTTGAGACGTGGGACTAGGGCGTGGCGCTTGGTCGCTCGCTGCGCTCGTTCGCTGCGCCGCCCGGAAGAGCGCGCCCGCGCCGCCCAGGCTGCCGCAGTACGCGAAAGCTAACGGTCGGCGCACCGGTCGGCGTCGCCAGAGTTGAGGGCTGGTCGTGCCAGCGTGCGGCCACGCTCCGGGACATGCGGCGATGCGGCTAGAGGACTCGCGTGGGGAAGGAGAGGCACCGTCCCTTCTACGGCGCCTCTCGGTCGCCGCCACCGGCGCCTGGTGCACGCTAATGCGATCGGGGCATTTAGCGCCATTCAGCACGCCGGCCTTCCACTCCAGAATCAAGGGGTCTACGCAAGCCGCGTCCAAAGAGCGGAAGGAGGAGGAGGAGGAGGAGGCTGGGTTGCCTAAGGATTGAGTGGGAGGTAGAGCCCAGACTGCTGCCCGCTGCGGGTACCGGGGCAGCTATCGCTTAGTCGTAGAGATTCGCTCTTATCAAGTCGGCAGCTGCCGACGGGAATCGACTAGCTCGCGGTCGATTAATGGCTCCGGCGGACGAGCGGCCGCGCGCAATTTGCCGCGAAATTTGCTGTCAGCCAGAGATGCATCTCGTGTCGCAATCGCGAGCAGCCTGAGCACTGCTGAGTTCGACTAAAAGCGCTGCGTACCGAATCGCCGAAATTCATCCAGGTGCTCGCAGCAACATCGTCTAACAAGTTCGTCAAGTCGCTCGTTCGGTCCGCCATTCGTTCACTTCCATTTAACTAAGCTTGCTTTTTCGTATCCGAAAATACCGTGCCACTCACACGGACGCTCGGGCTACCGAGTGGCTCTTCCCAAGTTCAACGCCGAGTCGTTGACAGCTGAATTTTTCTTTCTCGAATTTGTAAGAAACAAAGTCAGACAGTTTGATGTGAAATATAAATAGACTAGCCGCCATTACCTAAGTCGGATGAGGAAAAAGAAAATCAGTCAAAAGCAGCACGTACAACGATTGACTATCTCCGATTGAGCGCGAGATCGTGAGAGCAAGCTGCCGTGGCTTCTGAACTGAAGGCGATTGTCTGGAGCGAAGCCCGCTGGTCCCTACTGACGCGCGAAAGCGAAGGCGAGGCTGAAGCGAAGGCGAGGCTGAAGCGAAGGCGAGGCTGAAGCGAAGGCGAGGCTGAAGCGAAGGCGAGGCTGAAGCGAAGGCGAGGCTGAAGCGAAGGCGAGGCTGAAGCGAAGGCGAGGCTGAAGCGAAGGCGAGGCTGAAGCGAAGGCGAGGCTGAAGCGAAGGCGAGGCTGAAGGGGAGGCTGAAAGGCGAGGCTGAAGCGAAGGCGAGGCTGAAGCGAAGGCGAGGCTGAAGCGAAGGCGAGGCTGAAGCGAAGGCGAGGCTGAAGCGAAGGCGAGGCTGAAGCGAAGGCGAGGCTGAAGCGAAGGCGAGGCTGAAGCGAAGGCGAGGCTGAAGCGAAGGCGAGGCTGAAGCGAAGGCGAGGCGAGGCTGAAGCGAAGGCGAGGCTGAAGCGAAGGCGAGGCTGAAGCGAAGGCGAGGCTGAAGCGAAGGCGAGGCTGAAGCGAAGGCGAGGCTGAAGCGAAGGCGAGGCTGAAGCGAAGGCGAGGCTGAAGCGAAGGCGAGGCTGAAGCGAAGGCGAGGCTGAAGCGAAGGCGAGGCTGAAGCGAGAACGAAGGAGACGGAGAAAGAGAATGAAGGAGACGGCGGAGCGCCGGCTCAAAGCGCAGCATCCTTAGGATCCGCGCAGACAGACGGACGCGTGCAGGCGGCGATAGAACAGATGGACGGCGATTGGGCAACGCCGCATCTTCACAAATAGCTCCGCGTCGTCAGCGTAGAGCTTTGCATTCCGCCGCCGCAGAGGAGTCTCAGATGCGCGCACAACCAGCCCTGGAATAGCGGGTTCAAAGAGTCGTGATCGTGAATAATCAAACATCGTGGGTTCAAATCCTGCAGCAGGCCATTCTCACATTATCATAGCGTGCTTGTAGCTAAGTGAATGCCGCTCGCGCTATTCTGTAAGCGCGTTTGTTAAATCAGCCGAACTTAGCATTCTATACCTTTTTATGCATCCTTAATTAAGCACTTCATATTTCCTAGTAGGTCTCCTGATAACAGGCTTAAGCCAGTTTGGAGCCTTGTGGCGGCTACGCATTTGTCAAAGTGGGTAGCCTTCACCACCGGTTCTCCGTCATCTGCTGAACAGGTGTGACCTACCGGTGCAAAACCGAGGTCCTGGCGCCGCAGTGGGGCTGATAAGCAAAATATTGCTTATTAAGCTGCTGAGGTGCTCGCAGCAACAGCTACATTTAGCAGACGACCCGCCATTTTCTTTAAAATACAGTAGAAATACCGCGAATATTGCCATGCCTGTCAACGTTGCTAGTTATTTCCTCAAAACTCCTTTTCTAAAAAATGGCAACTGCGTCTGCCACTCATTCATTCCGTTTTTCCAAGTAAATCGGGTGAGGTTTAAGCGTTTAAAGCGTAATCTGCACTTGGCTTGATAAGCAAAATATCAAGACAGGGAAATGTGCGTCGTGAAGCGCCACTCCTCTGACAACATCAGGGGCACGCCTCCTGAAGCTTAAGATTT